>ML778112.1:487333-506468 GCA_009831015.1 Picea engelmannii | reverse complement strand
GATGAAGGTATCTTTTTGGGTTATGCTACAAATAGTAAAGGGTATAGATGCTACAATAAGAGACTACACAAACTAGTTGATTGTATAGACATAAAAGTTGATGAACAAAAGATATAGTTGAAGATGAAGATGAACAGGTCCAAGGATCAGAAAATAAAGAATCTAAATCAGATGAAGATATGAATACTCAGACTGACACAAATCAGCAGAAAGAAGAAAAATAACCTCTCAGAATTATTAGAAAGAATCATCCTGAAAATCAGATAATTGGAGATATAAATAAAGGAGTTCAGAAAAGAAGGAAATTGATTAAAGACTCGTAACAATCTCATGTTTCCTTTTTATCTATGATTGAACCTAAAATTTTTGAGGAAGCTAGCCAGGATGATGATTGGATTAGAGTAATGAATGAAGAGCTTGATTAGATTGAGAAGAATAATACTTGGGAGCTTGTCCCTAGACCTGAAGATAAAAATGTAATAGGTTCCAAATGGGTGTTCAAGAATAAAATGAATAAAAAAGGACAAGTTGTTAGAAATAAATCCAGATTGGTCTGTAAAGGGTATGCACAAGTTGAAGGTCAGGACTTTGATGAAACTTTTTCACCAGTGTCAAGATTGGAAGTTATCAGAATGTTTCTTGCTTATTCATGTCATAAGAATTTTAAAGTTTATTAGATGGATGTTAAGTCAACATTTCTTAATGGAGATCTAGAGGAAGAAGTATATATGGATCAACCTGAAGGATTCTCATTGACAGATAATCCTAATTATGTTTGTAAGCTAAAGAAGGCCTTATATGAACTAAAATAAGCACCATGAGCTTGGTATTATAGACTGGACAAATTTTTACAAGAAAAAGGGTTCAAGAAAGGTACTGCTGACAGTAACCTTTACATTAAGTCTGAAGGTGATAATTTACTAGTTGTTTTGGTTTATGTAGATGATATTATTTTTGGATATACTGATGAATCATCTGTCCAGTGGTTTGTTAACTCTATGGAAATAGAATTTGAGATGTCCATGATAGGAGAGTTGTCATATTTTCTTGGCTTACAAGTAAAACAGAGTTCTGCAGGAATTTTTATATCTCAAGAAAAATACTTGAAAGAGATGTTGAAGAAATTTTAGATGGAGGACTCCTCTCCTATTAGTACACCCATGGTGGTTGGTTGCAAGCTCAATAAATATGAAATTTCACTCGATGTTGATCAAAGGACATATCGATCAATGATAGGCAGTCTTTTGTACATCACAACATCCCGTCTTGATATAATGCAAGTTGTTGGAATGGTAGGCCGTTATCAGTCTGCTCCTAAACAAATTCATTTGGTAGCTGTCAAAAGGATATTCAAATACTTGAAGGAAACAATGACTTATGGTCTGTGGTATCCCGGAAATCATAATTTTCAGTTAACTACTTATTTAGATGCAGATTGGGCAAATTGTGTAGATGAAAGAAAGAGCACAAGTGGAGGTGCCTTCTTCCTGGGAGACTCGTTGGTAGCATGGATTAGTAAGAAACATGGGTCTATTTCCTTATCAACTACAGAAGTAGAGTACATTGTTGCTGCTACTTGCTGTACTCAGATCTTCTGGATGATTCAAACTCTTATAGATTTGAAGGTAAACTATACTAATCCGATTACAATTCACTGTGATAACATTAGTGCCATTAGTGTCTCCAAGAATCATGTTCTTCATTCTAAGACTAAGCATATCCCAATAAAATACCATTTTCTCAGAGAACAAGTCACGAATAGAGTTGTTCAGTTGAATTATATCCCTTCCACAGAACATATAGCAGACATCTTTACTAAACCCCTAGCCAAGACACCATTTGATTATCTCCGACAGAAGTTGGGTGTCATCCCATCTGACATATAAGAAAGTTCATCCTGTTAGGGGGAGTTTTGTATTGATTGATTGAATATCTGATACCTCCTAAAAATACTGCAATGGCTCAGGGGGAGCATGTTCTCTTTGACATTGATGTCAAAGGGGGAGAAAAGAATTCAGGTGACTTAGTTGTCATCAATTCCGAAGGGGGAGATTGTTGGTAAATTTTTAACATGCAACATATGCTTGTCATTGATGGCAAGTACAACAACAAAGATGGCTTGAGTACAAGAAGAAGTATCAGAAATATTTTAAGAAGACGTTGCAGAGCAAGATCAATAAGTTCAGAAGAGAAAGTGCAGAGGATTGTTGGTAGGTTTAACAGGCAAAGTGAATTTGTCATTGATGGTAGGATCAAAGTGTGCATTGATGGAAAGAACAATGATGACAAAGATCAGCATGATCAACAGCAAAGTGATAATGGAAGAGGAGGAGCATCAGTGATCATTGGACCACATCCCGAATCCCCGATGACCATTAGATATGAATTCAGACAAGAAGAACGCGTAGAAGAGGAGGACAAATCTTAGGCATCAAATCTGAGTGTAAGATCCGACCATCGTTGGATCAGGGAGAACTTGCACACTCATTAAAGGGAAAGAAGAGGCGAAATGCGAAATGTCGAAATATGTTGGTCTGACTCCATTTTGGAGTTTCGTAGATTGGGACTTGAAGGCTTGAAACCCTTCATCATAAGAAGGAGAAATCGCGAAGTGGCGAAATCGCAAAGTGTCAAAATCGTGAAATGATCCTAGCCATTGGATCAAGGTGTGATCTAGGCCGTCAGATCCAGGAGGTGAATATGGCAGACCACGTCAGAAAGGATAGTCGTGGACCGTTGTATCAAGAGGACGTGTGGCAAAAAATCAGAGCACCACAAAGACTCCATTTTGGAGTTTCGCAGATCAGGAAATCCAAAGGAAAGAGGTTCAAACTCGCGATACACGAGATCACGAAAAAATCTTGACCGTCAGATCACCCAGGATTCTGGACCATTGATCTAAGCTCCATCTCAGAGTTTCACCTATCGCGACTTGGAGTGATGAGAACCTCCATCACAGGAATCACAAGATGCGAATTCACGATAATATATGGACCATCAATTCACCAAGAACGTGGACCATCGATCTGAGCTCCATATAGGAGTTTCGCCTATCATGACTTGCAGTGATGAGAACCTCCATCTAAGGAACAGCGAGATGCGAGATAGAGAAAAGATCTGGACCATTGATTCATTGAGATCGTGGAACGTCGATCAGGGTCGATGAAGATCATGAGTTCGAAGTGCCTTTTAGCGTAGCCTGTGGACACTACATGTGGTCACATGGAGGAAGGACCTAGTGCAGATGAGCTCCGCCTTGGAATTTCAAGGATTGCATCTGAGAGTTTTAAGACATTGGATCATACAAATGCTAAAATACTGAAAAGGTGAATTATCGTTGTAACCGGTGGTCACTGCCTGTGGTCACGTGGAGGAGGGAGCTAGAGCAGCCAAGCTCCTTTTCGGAGCTCGTGACGTGGAGAGTCAAGATATCTCATCATAGAATCTTCGAATTGTGAAAGTGCGAAACGGGTAAATAACGACAATACCCTTCAGAGTTAATCCAACGGTGCAGGTGAATTTGAGCATAATTGGAGGGCTAATATTGCTCCTCATAGTGTAACTGCTAGAAATCATTGATGGTTTCTGCCAGAGGAGCTAAAGATTCTCTGGGAATCTTCCAATGGGATGAAGATAGGTCATAGGGGCGATTGACAGCTGGAAGAGGGTTGGATCCTATAGCTGAAACAGAGAGGGTGAGATCGACTATAACAGAGAAGACGAAGAGTCTCAACTGCCAGAGAGAAAAAGGAATCTCGGCATAACACCCAGTGATGTTGGACACGTGGTGGGAACCACCAGAGAAGTTGAAGAATTATGATGATCAAGAAGAGCACTTGAGAGGTGGAGGATATCGACGCGATGTGAGTATGTAGAGGTTTTGCACGCATTGCATGCAAAAGGTGCACATAATCTATAAGTACATGATACAAAGAAGAGATGTTGTGGTGGTTGTTGTTGGAGTTGTTGTGGTTGTTCTTGTTGAAGGTGATTCATGTGTGAAGAAGGAGGAGAGTGCAAAAACTGAATTGAATAGAAGAGGAACTGTGCAGTGAATGGACATGGTGCACAGAGCATAAAAAGAACAAGAATAGACAGTGCAAGTCATGTGTGTAGGAAGGCAGTGATGCAGACAGAGCAATGAAATGCAACAGAACAATGATGAGTCTGGTAAGCCATTGTTGAACATTATATCACTGTAATGAGTTTCAGTAGCAAAGATTTATAAAACGGGGTGGTAGGGAGGTGCTAGGGAGGTGCTAGGGAGGATTGTTGTCCTCAGAAGTTCAAGTGGGTGCTTGAACATAGGGAGTTGGTGCTTCCTTCTAATTGGTGCTAGAGAAACCAGGGAGTTGGTCCTTCCTTCTAGTTGGTGCTAGAGAAACCAGGGAGTTGGTGCTTCCTTCTAATGGGTGCTAGAGAAAATAGAGAGTTGGTGCTCTCAGCGAGTAGCAGCTTGCAAAAATGAGGTTGTAGCCTCATTATGAGTCGATGTTTATATGTATGATAATGTAAAGAATGTAACTATTACTTATCATATAAAGAAAAAGAGGTTTTTACCCTGAATGAGTTTCCTCGGGAAATATCTGTGTCTGTGTTTCTCATATATGTGACTGATGCTGAATGTGCCATTGTTTATTTCCCTGCATTATTGTGATCATCATTGAGTGCCTTGTAAATATTTTAAAAGAAGCATAATTGTTTAAGCATGGTGACAACTGATTCACCCCCCCCTCTCAATTGTCCAACATTCTCGAGCCATATTTGTTTATAAAACAGATGTGGAGTTAGGTACCATGTCAGTAGAATATGTTAAGGAGTATGCAAAAAAAAATTGTGATGGTTGGAAGAAGGTTATTTAGAATGATGACCCAAAGAACAGATTGATATATGTTCTAGTGTGTAAATTTTTTACACATTTTAGGATAGTTTACGTCTAATTCTAGATTTATATATCATTGTATCTATAGAAGTAATCGAGTTGTTATTGTCATTAATTGCAGTTTGGAGATATGTTAAATAAATCTCCAGTAAATAGGCGACTTGATTCCACAAGTTTAAATTTGGATTGGTTGAATCACATATGTGTTTTCTAATATCCACAGATGAGCACTTTAGTTGTTCAGTCTCCAATCTTTTGGATAAGAGATTAACAACATTTACAATTTTGTATAAATGTGAACACATTGAATCCTAGATTTAGTTATTAGTTGTCTTGTTCATAGATCCATATTCCATCTCTTACTACTTGGGGAGGCTTGTCTCAATTCTCATTGGGATATTTTGAAAAGGGTGGGAGTTCACATGTATCATTTAGTGTGTTAAAAGAATTTAAATTTAATGTGTTATAATCATTTAAATTTATTTTTTCAAATTTTCAAATTTGAATTGTGTTATATAGGGTAATGTAGAGAAGATAGTACCTGAGAGTGTGCTTGCAAGGGAGATTGGGATTGAGGAATAAGCAGAGGAATAATCCATATTTGGGAAGGATGCATCCATTCAGGATGATTCATAAATGTATGTTTTTGACTTTTATCAAATTTTTGTTTTCTCAGATTTTTAGTTTAGCCAAGTTCATATTCAACGCTTAGTTCCTATTCAACACTTTGATCAATTATTTTGAAATATATAGAACCCCTATATAAGCTTATCGTTGTCTTAAATGATGTACATTCAAACTTATTTAAGTTTAGATCATGATGAAGACTTAATTTTGAACTTGAACATTTGATTATTTGAGAATAGACTCTATCCCACATCAGAAAAGGGAAAGTTTCTAAATTTTCTTCGATTGCATTCATTGTTTCTTTTTTCCAAGAATGGCGTAGTATGGACATTTTTGTTTTCTACATACAACGAAGTAAATTCCTTCTTGCCAGTGTATTGTCAAACTCTTAACTAAATTGGTTACTAACCAAAAAAACAAACATTCAAGTAAATTTACAAATAAGCTATGCATATGTATATGTGAGCTAGTTCACACATATTGTATATGTGAGCTAGTTCACACATAATTTCCAAGAGCATTTGATTATATGTAATATGAATACATCCCAAAGATGAAATACTTAAATGGTTTTTGAAGAATGACTTAATATACATGTGCAGATTTGGGTTTTCTTCATGTACATGAAAGATTATATGAGAACATCTATTCCACCGTAGAAAGAGGAGATAATGTTTTTTCATAAGAATGGTTTTTAAAATGGATATTTGTGAACTTTCATAGATACAAGTAGTTTTTTGGAAGAATGACTTAATGTGGATATTTATGAGTCTTTTAATTTGAAAGGGCATTATGGAATTTGATTATATGACCACTGCAGAATAGGAGAGAAGTATTTTACTGCTAAGGAGATTAGTATTTTATTGTTGAGTAAATAAGATCAAATAACATCACCTGGGATGGAAATTTCACCTGAAGGATTTGGGACTTTATCCACAAGGAGATAAGTATTTCATTGGAAGAATGAATTAATATGGAGATTTGTGAACTTTCTTCATACATAGTTCTATATTTATTTTCATATTATTATCTAACTCACAAATTTGTTTTTACCAAGAACACAATTTTTCTCTTTAAAATTTTTAAGATTTTAGATAAGATCTTACAAATTGTTTAAATCATGTATGCTTAATGTGGAGAGTAACTATCTTAAATCTATTTAATTGTGGTTGGGTATGTTATTATTTCTTATTGTTTATTCAATATTTAGTTATAGTATATATGCTAATATGTGTTATTTGTTTTTTTATTATTGTTTGTTATTGTTACATATGTCTAAATTATATTTGGTGGAAAATATGTTTACAATATATTTTGTGGGAAAGAGTATGTTAGAGGATAAGACTTAACTCTTTTGGTATGTATTTAAATGTTGTTTTAATCACAATTTTTGAATTTTGTTTTATTTCACATGTTTGAATTGTAAATTTTTAATTTTTGAATTTTGTTTTTTTGCAGGTTTGAATTGTAAATTTTTAATTTTTGAATTCTGTTTTTTTTTTTGCATATTTGAATTGCAGGTATGAAGTGATCTATCTTAAAGCGATGGCTTAAAGTCTAGAATTTTGGAGAACTAAATGTCTTAATTTTTGTTATCATCCTAAAATGGATGTGGAACCTATGTATTTGACAGTGTAACTATTCAGACATTGATTATATATATATATATATATATATATATATAGAATTCAAAATATCAATTTATTGTCTCATATTTGATTTCTCAAAGTTGATGGAAAAAAAGTGGCAAAGTTGTTAGTTTTGAACTAATGTTTTGTATATTCTCCTTTTTACAATGCATCAAATTAAGCATCAAACTCTTAAATACTTTTCTACTATGTATTAATTTAAATGCTTCATTTTATATTCATTGTGGTCTGTTAAAAAACACACGATAAAATTCAACATATTTCATTGTGGACTGATAAAATTCAACATAAAGCTGACCTCTTGGGCCTATCCTACTATTTATTAATTTAAATGCTTCCTTTTATGTTCACTGTGGACTGTTCAAAAATACAGATAAAATTCAACAAATTTCATTGTGGATTGTTCTTGGGTCTATGGGGACTGATAAAATTCAACATAAAGATGAACTCTTGAGCCTACCCTACTATGTATTAATTTAAATGCTTTCTTTTATGTTCACCATGGACTGTTCAAAAACACATGATAAAATTCAGCATATTTAATTGTGGATTGTTCTTGGGCCTATGGGGACTGATAAAATTCAACATATTTCATTGTGCACTGATAAAATTTAACATAAAGTTGAACTCTTGGACCTATCCTACTATGTATTAATTTAAATGCTTCCATTTATGTTCAATGTGCACTGTTCAAAAACACATGATAAAATTCAACATATTTTATTGTGGATTGTTCTTGGGCCTATGGGGACTGATAAAATTCAACATATTTCATTGTGGACTGATAAAATTCAACATAAAGCTGAACTCTTGGGCCTATGGGGATTATTATTACTCCTTTCCTACTTTTCCATAAAAAAATCGATGGTTGCGAGAGATTCCAAGGTCACTATCGACTGGATAAATTCCAAATCCAACCTCAAATTGATATATCTCAACAACTGGAAAGACAATATCATAAGCTTAAATAATAGATTTGAATCTATCAAATTTATGCACGTACATAGACAGTTCAACAAAGTAACAGACAATATCAAAAACTTAAATAATAGATTTGAATCTATCAAATATATGCATATACATAGATAGTTCAACAAAGTAGTAGACAACCTCTCCAAAAAGGCAGTCAAAGGAAATTATGTCTGGCTCTTTTATGAAAAAATTGTTGATGGAATTGTTGTATGTACTGAAAAGTTTTACATTTTCTAGCTTGGATATTCACAGATGTCCCTTTTTTGAATAATTGTGTATATGACACTAGATGACTTTTTATAACTTTACTACAATGTAAAAATGTGGAAGGAAAGAAATACTATAGTTTTTTTTTTATCATCACTTTTTAGATCCATATGTAACAAAAAATTTCATTTGATTCTAATAGAATAACAGTGAAATTGTTTTTTTCACGTGAAAAAAAAAGAACTAAGAAAATTAGTATAACAATGGGTTAGAAGACATAGAAAGAAAGAATCACTTGAACAAATGGAAGAATGAATAAAGCCACTATAAATATTACAAAGTAAGAGATACACACACAATGGGATCTACACACACTTGAATTTGAACCTAGGACATTTACATGGTCTTTATCATTTCGATATTTTCAGAGAGACATGGTCTCACATTTGCATCAAACTCTCAATTTACATCAACATCTCAATGAAAGGTTTTAATGGTATTTGAATTCACCTTCTTTCTCATATGAACAACTATGAGAAAACTACAAAGATGATAACAATAGCTAAGAAAAGCACAAGAAGAGATAGAAGAGATATTCAGATCACTCAAGTAATATTTTCTCTTGTCTTGATTTTACTTGCACTATGTTTATTTATATAAAATATTGGATGCAATAATTTCAATATACTATTTTCTTGATTTCAAAAAAAATTATCAAATTTTATAGCTTCTTATGAAATTTCAAAATGAAATTTTCAAGAAAAAGTGAAATAAAAATTAAATTTTATAGTTCATCAAATTTTATAGTTTCTTATGAAATTTCACAATGAAATATTCAATAAAATGTGAAATAAAAATTATAGTTTCTCACTTATAATTTAAATTTTGTTTGATTTGAAAATATGGTTGAAAATAGTCAAAACAAGTTATCAAATTTAATACAAGTCATCAAATTTAATACAAGTCCAACAATTAAAATAGTCAAAACACGTCATCAAATTTATATAAGTAAGCGATCTTCATTAAAATTTATATTGATATTAAAATTTATCAGAATTTAAAGTTTTTCTGAGCCACCAATAGTCTCTTATAATGACATGGAAATGGGTCCTAGTTTTGATATGAAGTTATCATTTTCATATGAAAAAACATTGAACAATCAAATTGAAAATAATGAACGCATTTATCCTTTATGTAGTAAATTGGTTACATGCATTAAAGGATTTGTGTATATATGATTTGGATAATTTGTAGGATTAAAGTATAATCATCCAAAGTATAGGTCAATTTAGTTTCCTTAGTTACAATCTATAGGTCCTTCCCTGAAATTGTAAATAAGGTTTGATAAACTTTATAATTCATGGGAAATAAAACTTTTCTTAATTGAATGGACCATGAAAGTAAACTAAACTGAAAATGATTCTAGAATCCTAGATATTCCTAAATACATGTACTTTCAATACAAAATAAAAAATTATGGAATGTACATGTGTCACTTATTTAAAAAAATCGTAATGGTATTACATCTTCAATTATTCGTTCATGATCGACTTTGGACATTTTCCATTTTTTAACTTTTGTTTTTTTTATTATTATTGAACTTCTATTAACTTTATGCACGTTTCACATACCAAATGACTATATTGACAACTTGTGACATCTGACTGGTAGTCTTGAAAGTGAACATGACTATCGGTTTGATGGGTTTCTTGAAAACAATATCCTTTCAATACAATGGATCCTCTTTCATATATAAAACTGCTATCACCAAAATCTTCTAATAGCCTCATCTTTTGTTATGTGCATCGCATCGCATCAAATAATATTTCATGTTTTAAGTGTTGTCTATAGGTACAACCATGGCAAAGACATCTCCTGCAAATAATTGGATATATTGGACAACAAATAGTTCGTGTTAGATTATCACACAAGTACATCTACAAGTTATTTGAAAAAATTTAAACATAAAAATTACCTTCTCTAACAAGATCAGAAACTCTATCGCCATCAACTGACACTATAGTTTCATTTGATTCCATATCCGATGAGATTGCAAGTGGCATTTTCCCTTTTACATTAAGTTCAATATGTCTCCAAGCTTTAACATATTCTTCATTTTTGTTTTTGGAAATATCTATAGATTTTGTGTCCTTTATGCAAACTGAACAAAAACAAGACTTATTTATTCTATCAAATGCAAACACATTTTGATAATGTTTGTTTTAACTGAATGTATTTTGTGTGTCCCATCTATTGTATTGGTGTCATATGGGATTGATCTATTTAAATCTTGGATTCCAATATACCAAAAAAATCTGCACAAGAAAATAACTTGTTAACTTGAAATCTCTCAAGAAAATGATTGAAGATTGAATATAAGTTTGAACACGTTCAAATAAAAATATCCTGTGTGCATGTGTAACATGTATATATAGACACACCTAAACGCATCCCTTGATGGATTATATTCATGGCTTAACGCCATTTTGCACCATTCAACAACTTGTTCAGCAGATTCAAATCGATCAGCATGAGGGTTCATCTGATACCTTTGAAGTGCTTGTTTTAAACATTCCCCTACACCATCGTGCTCTCCTTTTCCATGACCAGTCTAAAAAAAAAATCCAACAATGTGTAATGTTTGATTTTCTATGAAGACGACATAATCAATAGAATGATTGTGAAGATTTGAACTGGCCCGCACACCCATCTGACCATATCCAATGTCGATCGAATCTGATTCCTCTTTCTTTCAATGAATTATAAAATTTATCAAAACAATGTTGTACATAATGTGTGTCGTGTGCTCGATCATCACTTATACAATAGTGATATTCTTTAATAACATTTTGATTGTCGTTGGTTCTTTCTATGTTATCAAGTCTCTGTTGAGAATGTCTATATAGAACGTGGACACATATTGTGACTTGATCAGAATGATAATATTCACTATGTATTTCTTTTTGTGCAACGAATGTGTAATTCTCTGCAAAATCAACTACAGACATAACTTTCCTTGGTTGAAACACTTCATGGGATTGTTTGAATTGTAAGTCTTTCCATCGAGATCTATGTGAATGCTTGGTGTATTTATAAATTTCTTCCTCAAACTTCTTCAAAAATTCTATCATGCCGATTTTATCTACTTTCAAATCAATTCTTTTGGAAATAACATTTGAAGAATGTGGAGTCGTGATGTTGATATATTCATATCTCTTCCAATTGACTATTATATTAGAAAATGATTGATCATTCATATCAATATGATACTTTGAGTGAAACAAACTTAGATTTCCACAATCATCACATTTCTTTCCACCAACACATTTTTTTTTGTAAAATAAATCATCACCTTCTCTTTCACATAGAATTTCAGATATAAAAGCACTTAATGTAGAAGGAGAAGGTGAACTTGGCCATAAAGTTTTACCAAAATAAAAATAAAAAGTGTCATAATACAACTCAAATTCCACATTATAATGACAACAACAAGTGTCACAAACAATGATTGGTCTAACAAACCATGGTTTTTGTTGCACAAATGTATTGATGGAAATTTTAACTTCTTTGTGCTCTTCTTTGAACTTATTGAACAATTCTATTTGTGTCATTGTAAATATATGTTTTGTATGTTCTTCATATTGTTTTCATGCTATTCTTTGTCAAAACACATCCCTTGTATGTGGTGAAACACGAAATTATGCCAACCAACAATTAAAGGCCAATTCTTTAACATTTTTTGCAAGTCTATCTTTGTAGGGTTGTCTAGAAATCACTATCCAACAAGCCATTTCATCATTTGCATCTATTTGCAATCAAATTTTTCTATGTTTGTGCAATTTTTTTCTTGGCGTTCCCATCGTTTTTTCCATGTGGCGTGTCAAACGATATTTTATATAGATAGATGAAACAATTGTTGTTTGTATCACTCTATGTGCAACACTGACATTTTTTTTTTTGAGATTTTCCAAAAGCTTTTAATACACTTGTTATATTGTCAAAAGAATTCTATTTCACCTTTGTATCTTTTGTCGACTTTTGAATACCCAATAATGATGTAGCTTCTTTTAACTTTCTTAACTTTATTAGACAGAGTAAAAGTTGAGCTTGTATTGTTACTAATTCATCTTTGAAAAAAGTATTATACATATTCTTAGTTCGATATCTTATATAATGCTTAACCTTTTTTCTTCCCAAATTTTTCAGTATCAACATTTTCTAATATTTCATTATCAATGTTAATAGATTCTCCTGCATATTTCAATTTAAAGTTTATATTAAAAAAAAAAAATGAACATAAATTCACTAAACTATATATACAAGTGTTCATCTTGTATCTAAATTTATGTACATACCTATAGGTGATTGTCTTCTACTTCAATTTCGGTTTCAACATCTTCTGCTTCAATTTTGGTTTCAACGTCTTCTTCAACATTATGAGACAAATCTATTTATGTTTTTTGAAAAACATTAAATTGTAATTACAATCAATTATATTAAACAATATTTTAAATTTGAATTCTATAGTTTTAATATAGATAGTATGTGCATGCATACATGGTTGGACTTCTTCTTGTTAAAAATCTCTATTTACATTATCATCGTTTCTTTCTTCAATATTTTTACGCTTTCATTTCTTTCTCTAATCATGCTCTTTCCTTTGTTCATTATGGAGAGTATCATCTCGAGTGCGATCAAATTTTCTTTTGCGCAAACTTTAGTTTCCCATGACTTTTATAGTTATCTGTAAAAGATATGTTCAACAAAGACTTCATATTGAAAAAATGCTCAACATTTATCTTTCAACATATAAATTGTTATTCCAATAAAAACTTGAACAAACATCAATTACCTTATTCAACAAAAACTAAAAAGATGATTTGAAACTTTGTTTAGGTGATCTAGAAAACCATCAAACAAGCGATGAATTGTTTTAAATGTGTTCGGTCGAAAGCGTATTTATACAATTTGGTGCGAAATGAAATGATATGACATGTCTTTTAATTTTTTCCGACCGACGGAATTCACTCAACCTTCTTTTGGCCGAAACAAGGTTTTTTCGACTGAAAACCTTGGAAACTATTTAGTTTTGATGAGTTCCATTAGAATTTAGTCTTTCAGCTGAAAGAATATTGTTTTGGCCGAAAGATTCTTTCGGCTGAAAATGAGAAATTGGGACTATAAATAGAAACTAGAGAATTTCCCCAAGCTTACCCGAACTTTGGAGGTTGCGGACTCTTGCAAATACTCTAAATTTGGTTTCGCAAATGACACCAGCATTTGCAAAATTCAATCTACTTTCAATTCCTATAATTTGTTTTCATTTTCATTATTTTTATCTTACTTTATTTATTTATTTTTTAAAATCACTGCATAATATTTTCAAGAGACATGTAACATCCCACTCTTACGCGCACTAGCAAACTTATTCTTTAAGGACACTTGCTTGCAAGTGATCTAGATTATTATACTATTAGGCATTTGACTATGATTATGAGGCGTTATGGATTGATGACATGTTATGTTGTTGTATTCATAGAGACAGGTGCTATTGACTCGATTTTCCTGAGTGTGCAGGATTTTTGACCTTGAGGATGAAGAGGCATCGACTCTGGATCGAGTTAGGGAGTGGACTATTGGGGTTTGATTATTGTATATATGATGTATGTGCATCTGATTAGATGTTATGATTATGGATTTTATTCTGACATGATTTTTTGATGATGCAGGCTAATGATAGCTTGGTGACCAGACTCACATGTGGAGTAGAGGGGTCACACACGACCACCAGAGACGTTGAGGGAGAGGTGTGGACAACAACCCTGCCACAACCTACTAGTACTCTCGCCATGGCTCAAACTATAGGTTAACGACTACCTAGTTCAAGAAGACCCACTATGCCATGAGGGCAGACTGTGACAGTCTCTCATGATGATTCTAAAGGGCGTGCAATAAGGAAGGGGCCTTATTCCTTAGAGGCCCTTAGTCTCCCACAAGATCACTTGGAGAAGTATTGACTCCAGGGGTTTTGATGTATACCAAATTAGTCAATAGGTGAGTGGCACCCTTGGAGCATGTAGTGGGTCCTGAAGGGCATGTCATGAAAGAAAAACAAAAAGAAGCGAGTGGCACACTTGGAGCACGCAGTGCGTCCTGAAGGGCATGCCGCACAAGGGAAATAGAATGAGGCAAGTAGCACCCTTGGAGCACCTAGTGCATCCTGAAGAGCATGTCGCATTGTTAAATAATAAATGAATAAACCTATATGGCCTTAGAATGAATAATGTGAGGAGAAAGATTTAAAAAAATTTCCCTAATAAGATATCACCCAGCCTAGGAAAATTTAAGTCTAGGTCTAAGTGATACTTGTGATAAAAATAAAAATATATATAGGTATAACAATAAAAACAAAAATAAAAAATAAGTAATAATTATAATCATCATTAATCATGTGACGAGAAAGGGGTAAGCAATTCAATTAGTTTATAAAAAATATTTTGGGGGATAAAAAAATTAAAAAGGGGGAAACAGGGGAGATAATTGTTTTGTCACTTATTCTAATTAAAAATTCATTAATTAAAAAGGAAAAGGGGAAAAAAAATATTTTCTATACCTGCCAATTTGAGTTTTAAATAATAAGGGAAAGAGGGAAATTTAAAAGATTTAGGAAACTAGGAAAAAGCGGGAAACATAAAAAAGAAAGGGGAAACACAAGGAAAAATCAAAAAGGTTAACTTAGTAAGGTATCTAACATTTAAGAACTTTCTAAAACAAACTCAACTAGTAAATTAGTAAGGGTAAGTCATTAAAATGTGTAAGGGAATATGGGGACTCCTAGGATCGATTCTAGGAATGATTTTAAGTGGGTGAGGGAAATAGGGGTAATTAATTAATTAATGAAATTAATTTTTGGTGCAATGAAGGGGATGGGTGACACATGTACTGGGAGGATTTTTATGAATAAAATTATTGAACAATAAATTAAATGGGATTTTGGGAAAGTAATTGACTTAGAAACTCTATATAAAGGAGGGAGGAGGAGGAGGATGGATCTCTTTTGTTATGCGTAATGTTACGCTGCATAATTTTAGACTTGACTGACTTAGCTTGTGGGAGTTGGGATACCTAGCTCAGTGAAGAGTGGTAGCTCGGCCTTGCGAGGCGAGATGGGAGCTAGCGGATTCTATGGTTTAGTGTGTGTGGCCCCTTTGCGGCTTGGGGGGCTAAGTGGGAAGACAAGTACCCCTAACGTTGGCTGGGAGGTACCGGTGAAGTCTCATCGGTCGACAAGCGAGAGAAGCATGGAGCACGCAGAACAACAACTCAGAGCAGGTGACTTGGGCTACAATATGCTTTCTTTATTTCTACATGGTAGATTATTAGTATACTTTACGCTTTTAGTTATGTATTTTTACTTGGGTAAATAAAATGATTGACTTAGCATTTTAATTGATAACTAAATCTCCCCCATACCCTTAAGCTCATTTTTTATTGATTCCCTTGGCTTACAATCCTTGCATGTCATGACCATCATATGGTTTTATTGATTCTGTGATGATTTTGCGCTTCTTACTTCACCCTCATCCCTAACTCATCAGTTCTCGCCTGAGCAGTTGTCCAGGATCCGGATTGATGGTCGTCACTTCAGTGTTAATAGACCTATAGATCATAATGCCCTACTTTTTTGTGCATGGATGATGAGCGAAAGATGTGTTTACCCCTTCTTATTTCTGTGTTGATCTTTGCCTTGCCTTGGTCTCTGCATGTTATATCACCTCTGCGTCTTCATCATTCTCGGCATCTGAAGACTTTGTTTGATATTCTCTATGTTTTTTATATATTGCCAGAGGAATTTAACTCTGTGTTTTTTCTGGATAAATCAACTTTTTGTTTTTACATATTGCTAGAACTTAAGTCTGTGTTGTGTTCCCTCCCTGCAAATTAACTCCGTTTTATTTTACTGATGGATTTTAATCTCGTCATTTCAACACACCAATCCACGAAATTTGACTCTGCGTTTTTCATTTATATTCCTAGATATTTTAGCTCTATTTTTAATATACTCCCTGATGATCACATTATGAGATTTTATCACTTTTATGAAAATTTTACCCGACCATTTTCTGGGCGTTTTCACTGTTTAGGGTAGTGTTTTATTTTCTTCATGTGTAATGCCAGATGCCATTATTTTTACTACAACTTGAATATCTTTCACCACGAATTCCTCCCTTACTTCACAATGATTTTGTTGTTTCTTAGACTGTGCTTTTTTTTCCAGCCATCTGACCACGAATTTGTGGCAGCCTTTACCATAGTGACTTTTAGGATTATGGATAGCAGAATATTGGGATCATAGATCACAATATTAATGGACAACAACTATGGTCCTTAGACAACATTTTTATAAAGAAATAAACAATCAAAATTTATTTTTAAAACTAGGCTAATGGTAAACTCAACAATCTATTTTTTTTAAAACTCAACGAATTTGAATGTTATGCACACAATGAATTATCACAACGTTTTTATTTATTTGTTTTTACCACAACTGTATCAACAACACCATTCTGGACAACAATTTATTCTGGTTAAGTTACCTTTATTACACAACGAATTTACCTTTTGAGATTGCAATTCATCACCCATAATTGTCTAGCGATTGTCTTTTTAAAACTGTAAATTGTTACCCTTACTGTTGATATTATGGTAGTTGTGGGAGGTATTTACCTCCACGTGTAAACCTGATGAGAATAGAATATTATGGGAAGAAAGAAGAAACCCTAATGAGTTGGCTAATAACCTTAGAAGACAAGTCGGCTCAAGAGGATAATTGATATTAGGTTATTAGCCTACAAGAGAAGAAGTCGTCCAAAAGAAATAATATATATTGAATAGACAGATGCCCAGAATGAGAAGTTGGCCCAGGTAATTAGCCAGAATTATTATAAATACAGGAGGCCAATCTTCATTCTGGCAGGCATTCTCAAAATTGCAGAGCAACACTTGTGCGCACTGCAGTTGTCCAGTTTCTGCGTAGGTTTGGAGGAGAGCTGTCGTTGCAACTAGAAGATTTCGGTTTTGGCTTGGACTATCTCTTGGTTAGGGTTTGGACTATCTGATTAGCTCTTGTTGGTGCGTTATCCTTGGAGAAAGGTGTGCTACCCTTTGTTTGGCTATCTAGCCTAGGGTTTGCTTCTAGAGTGATTGTCTATCAAGGTTAAGGTCCTCGGAGGGTGGCTTCGGCCTATGGTTGGGTGACAATAGTGATATTGTCAATGGTTAAATGAGCACACTCTTTCATATTCTAATAGGTTATGGGCCCACACCTCCTTCATTCGGTATAACCGCTGGAAGGAAACATAATCATAAGGATATTAATCTCATTGAAGAATTGTCACTAGGGTTTCTAGCAGGAGGAGTCACCATAGCATTGTCACTAGGGTTACTAGCAGGTGCAGTTGAAAAAACCCTAATACTCTCATTGAGGAACCTTAAGTTAAGGGATTGACCCAATCTCCAGATAGATTAGTGCGATCTAGACTAGTGCATCTCTTGGTACTCTCAGCAAGCCAAGACATGAAGTTTGAGTTTTTGGTCAAATCTAGGGTTGACCAAGTCAAAGCAGCCATGACTTACTCTATGAAGTCAGAGAATAAGTTATATGGAGCTTCTAACTTCATATCATGGAATACAAGGATTGATCTCATCCTTTCCAAGAATAAAGTGTTGGATATCGTGAAAGGAAATATTGTGAAACCAATGTTTGAAGAAGGAAAAGAGAAGGAACCATAGAACACTGCAGTCATGGAGAATTTCAAAGACGGTGACATCAATGCTATGAGTATCATAGTGGAATCTATAAAATACCACTTGATACCTTACATATCCCATATTGACTCATTGAAGAAGATGTACAATTCCCCAACAAATCTCTTCTCGGTCAGAAACATTGGACAATTTATGAGTCTAAAGAATGAGCTCTGTGACATGAAGATGAATGATGAGGATAGCATAACATCATACTTTATGAGGATATCCTAGTTAAGATATCAACTACAATCTATTGAAGAGATCATTTCAGAGAAGGAATTCGTAAACATGGTACTCAATGGTCTTCCCAAGATATGGAATGCATTTGTCATAAGCATGAATGTTAGAAAAACAGGACCACAGAGCAATAAAATAAAACAAATGCAGAAACAAAACATAGAAGACACACAATACAAGAGAGACACAGATTTATGTGGTTCACCCAGTGTGGGCTACATCCACCAGAGAAATTGCCAGGCCCTTCCTTTATTATTATCCAGCAAATGAAGGGATACAACCTACAACAAAACCTGCTGTAACTTGCTCTTCTTTCTCTCACAGTCTCCTCTCTCAGAATACAATATTCACCATCATACATAGCCGCAATACATTTCCCTCATAAAAGAGGGTTTCCGTCTAGGATAAAAACCCCTAACATAATCTCTACCATTAGATCTGCGACCTTACAATGAACGGTCCAGATTTACAATGAAATTACATTATACTTTTACAAGGCAATTTTTTCTTCAGGAGCTTCACCCTCGAACCCCCACTGGGGGCCCTCTTGCCCCCAGACCACCTAGCCGGGGGGATATCCCCCCCGGACCCCGTAGAGGGGGTACCCCCCCTCTGCACTCCCCCGCATGGAAGAGTGTATATACTTCTGGGGTGTAAATACTTCATGGGGTATAAACACAGCTGAAATCAAGGACCTCTGAATCAGGAAGATAATCAGGCTCCACAACCAATAATATCCCACTTGGAGACT
>ML778112.1:476674-486733 GCA_009831015.1 Picea engelmannii | reverse complement strand
TCCCAATGTTCTTTACCTGGATTGTTCATATACCTTCTCACAACTCCCACTGCATGTGCAATATCTGGTCTTGTGCAAACCATTGCATACATCAAGCTGCCAACTGCTGATGAATAAAGGACCCTGGACATGTATTCTATCTCTTCCTGTGTCTTGGGACACATTTCCATAGTTAATTTGAAATGGCTAGCCAAAGGTGTACTAACTGGTTTTTCATTCTGCATTCTAAACCTCTCCAACACCTTCTCTATGTACTCACCCTGAGACAATGTCAGTTTGCGATTTTTCCTGTCTCTTGTTATTCTCATACCAAGGATTTTCTTTGCAGCACCCAAATCCTCCATCGCAAATGAACTAGCTAATTTCTTCTTGAGCACATTTATATCCTGCATATTAGACCCTGCAACAAGCATGTCATCTACATACAATAGCAAGATAATAAAGATTCCATTTTCTAGCTTTTAAAAATAAACACAGTGATCAGAATGACATCTACAATAACCCTGTTCTGTCATAAAATTGTCAAACTTCAAATACCACTGCCTTGGAGCTTGCTTTAGGCCATACAAGCTCTTCTTCAACCTGCATACAAAATTATCCTTCCCTTTGACCTCATACCCCTGTGGCTGCTTGATGCAGGAGCATCACCAACACATCAAGCGAGCCAGTGCGGAAGCGGAAGACAGTTGGAAGGCGTCCAGCACAAATTTTTGAAAACACCTTGAAACTGTTGCGCGAACATTAATGTGATAATTTAATGAGGCACACCTTATGTATTGTAATGGACCTTGAGCAAATAGCTCTTCTCCTTTAGTAGATAGACGACATTTAATATAGTTAATGCACGTAGATAGGTTTTTAATTCTAGATTAGACCGTCTTAGAAAGCAAGAGGAAAAATGGATATAGACACCCTCATTGTACATTGTAACAATAATTCAGACATAGATTGAGCAGGAAGAGCAAGAGTAAGAGAAAGAAGAGAGCTGTGTAAAGAACACCCATGTACTGATATTTGGATTAATAGAAGAGATTGATTCAAATTCATGGTTTTTCTGTCTATTCTCTGTGTATTGATGTTATGCTCCTTTGATGTTTGCTTCGTGTTATACATGTTATTTTATATGCTGTGTATGTGATTTCATGTGTGAATTGAAGTCTGAAGGGAATAAGGAATGAGTTTCAATTGTTTCTCTATTTGAGCCAGAGAATTTCTGCAAGGAGTGCAGTTGAAGTGTCCGCAAGGAGTGCATTGACAGAGGGTTCAGATAGAGAAAGATTTTGTCCTCATTCATCCCAAGGGTGCAGTTGGGCACAAGAGCCGTGCAAGGAGTGTGTAGGCCAGGAAGGGATCTCAAGGTTGCGAACCTAAGTGAAGCATCAATGGATTGTTGTTGCAGGTGTGCACAGAGTCGAAAGAGACTTCAACACTTAGGCGAGGTTGAAGGTTTTCCGCAAGGAGTGCATGCAAGGATTCTTTATAAAATCTCAGGAAGGATAGGCCTTCGAGTTTGTGAAAGGACAACGTAGAGGAGTTGTGCCTTGTATGTTAGAGAGAAGCATTGCAAGTTTGCGAGCAGGTGAACGAGTTCCATGGAAAGGAACATTTAGTCCTTTCACAGAATTTATCCAGAAGGAACAGACGGTCTGAATTCTCCAAGGAGAACCTGCGAATCACCGTGAGTGGTCAGATTTGGTGGATGTGAAGGGGAGATACCGTGGTGTATTCCCGAAGGGTTAAGATCAGGACAGATATAGCGTTGATCCAAGTGATACAGGACCATTGGATCCACACGCATATCGTGTATCAGGGTTTCATAGATCGAACCTCTGAATTATTGCAACAGGAACTGGGATATTGCGAGACGTGATATCTCGACGAGACCTTAACCGTCCATCATTTGGGATGTGTGTCAGAAGATCCAAAGAATTCGGTGTTGTAGCATCAGAGATTTCAGAGACAAAATATTCTTACAGCTTGGAGTCGCGAAATGCGATTTCCCGACAAGTTAAAAGAGTTGGCCATGGAGGAGCCGGCGAAGTAGACAGGTGGCAGATTTCATCGGGGTTTCGGGAAGTGAAGCTCCAAGGGAAACTCTACATTTGGATTCGCGATCCCACGAAGTCTGAAACTCCGATAGGGACGCGAAAGGTCAGCGTTGACTTGCATTGGGGTTCGGGGTTTTGAGAATCCAAAACCACGTGACCACAAGACTCGTGAAACTGCGAAGTCCGATTTCTCAATCACTAAGGGAGATATTTTAGAGAGTTGTTGTGGGTGTGGAAAATTCCCGATAGGGAATTGGAAGATATTTTCAGTTCTTCGAGCCATGAGAAGGATAAGATCCTGTGAAGCGGACGTGCTAGTGAGGGCACGACTGCGTTAGGTTTGGTATCAGAGCCTCAGATTCTTGTCTGTATATTTTAGGCGAGGAAGGCATAAGAGATAAGGAGTACTCTGATACACAACATTAGTTTTGGTATCAGAGAAGGAAATTCACCATGCCACCCAGGAGAAAGGATGCGCAGACACCCGATCCAGAGGATAGGGAAATGTCGCGATGAAGTGGCAGGTCGATGGCAGATCCAGCCATAGAGAGACAAATGTGTGATCTGCGAGAAAGACTTGAAGACATGGAGACAGTGAAAATACGCACAGCCAGTGTGGGGGATCTGAGTGATTCAAAAAGTGAAGTTGAGGTTGAACGAGAAGAGGAAGTTACAACTGAAGATACATCAAACAAGCGTTTGATCAGAGCTATCGCTAGGATGGGTGCGAAGACAAAAATGGATATTCTGGTCTATGAGGGAAATCTGGATGCGGAAGAGCTTCTAGATTGGATTAGAGCTCTGGATACATACTTCGATTATGAATATGTCGAAGAGGATAAGAAAGTCAAGCATGTTGTTACACGCTTGAAGGGACATGCAGCATTATGGTGGGATGATCTACAAGAAGATAGACGTTGCCAGGGCAACAGAAGATCAAGAGCTGGGATCGAATGGTTGCGAAGATGAAAGAGATATTTATCCCAATGGATTATCAAATCACTCTATTTAGGAGGATGCATAACCTAAGATAGAAGCTGATGACAGTGAAAGAATACACGGAGGAATTCTATCGACTGAACATCAGGGCAGGTCATCGGGAGAGCGATGATGAGAAGGTCGCTAGATATCTGAATGGTCTGAGATACGACATTCAGGATGAATTGAGTATGGAAACCATCTGAATGGTGGAGGATGCTTATCAGATGGCTCTGAAAGTTGAGGAGAAGCTGAGTCGAAAGCAAGGACAAAGAGGCCGAGGTAGAAGCCAGCTCAGAGGCAAGTCAGTTGCCCAGGAAAGAAACCAAAAGCCCAAGGATAACTGGAAGAAACCTCAATCTCGAACAGAGAGAGGTGGAAGTTCACAGAGAGGGCCATATGTTGAACAGAGAGGACAACATAATGAGAAGAGAGGAGATTATGTTGACGCAAACACTTTTCCTCGTACTAGAGGTAGAGGAAGAGGAAGAGATGGAGTAATCACATGATTCACGTGTGGAAAGAATGGGCACAAATCTTATGAATGTCTAGAGAAAAAGAAGGATGGAGGAGAAGCTCACATCGCTGAGGCACAGATTCGGGATGTTGAAGAAGAAGACGCTGAAGGAGAAAGGTCGTTGATGATGCGTAAGGTTCTCTTAACACCCGAGAAAGAGGTGGAAAGTTTAGCCCAAAGGACCAGAATTTTTAGGATAGCTTGCAAGACCAAGGATAGGGTATGCAAGGTCATTGTAGACAGTGGAAGCACTTACAATCTCGTTTCAACTGAGATGGTAGAGAAGCTGGAGCTGGAGACGACTGATCATCCAAGCCCATATAAATTTTCATGGCTACAAAAAGGACACCAAGTAACTGTTACTAAACAATGCTTGGTTGAATTCAAGATAGGTGGATATAATGATAAGATCTTATGTGATGTCATTCCTATGGATGTTTGTCATCTATTGCTGGGTAGACCATGGAAATATGACAAGAATGTGATTCATGATGGGAGAATGAACACATACACCCTAGAGAAAAATGGGAGGACACACATGTTGCTTTCGATAAAGGATAAGGAGGTGAAGACAGAGGTAAGCAACACAGTACTTCTCATGAGTGGGAAGGAACTTCTTATGGAGGTGAAGAAGAAAGAAGATCCACAATTCTTTGTGGTTAGGAAACCTAGGATTGTTCTGACTAACACAAGAGTGGATGATCTACTAGAGAAGATTCAGGAACTATTGGAAGAGTTCGTTGATATCGTGGTGGACGAATTACCTCGTTCGTTGCCGCTGATGAGGAGTGTGAGTCATCATATAGACCTCATACTAGGAGCTAAATTGCTGAATAAAGCCGCATACAGGTTGACGCCGTAAGAAAATGAAGAGGTCAATAAGTAGGTCCAAGAGCTGTTGGACAAAGGTTTGGTTAGAGAAAGCTTGAGTCCATGTGTTGTTCCAACAGTGCTCAATCTGAAGAAGGACGGAGGCTGGAGGATGTGTACCGACTCGACGACGATCAATAATATAACCATCAGGTACAGGTTTCCATTGTCAATAATGGATGATCTAATGGATTGCTTGAGCGGAGCAAGGTACTTTTCAAATATTGATTTGAAAAGCGGATATCATCAGATTCGCATGAGGGAAGGTGATGAATGGAAGACGACATTGAAGACAAATGAGGGTTTGTATGAATGGCTTGACAAATGCGCTGAGTACTTTTATGAGGTTAATGAATGAAGTCCTGAGGGAATTCATCGGAAGATTTTTCATCGTGTATCTGGATGACATATTGGTTTTCAGCAAGACAAAGGCCGAACATCTGAAGCATTTGGCTACAATAATGAAGAAACTACAACAGGAGAAGTTGTTGATTAATATGAAGAAGTCCTCATTCATGAATACAGAACTCATTTATCTGGGTTTTGTTATATCTGTGAATGAATTGAAGATGGATCCAGAAAAGGTGGAGGTAATCAAGAATTGGCCATCACCAAGAAATGTTTTTGAGGTGAGAAGTTTTCATGGATTGGCTAGTTTCTACCACAAATTCATCAGGAATTTCAGTGGAATTAGCGCAGCAATGATGGATACAGTGAAGAAACGACATAAGTATTTTCACTGCACTGAAGAGGCGAAGAAACGTTTCAAATTGTTGAAACGAAAGATCACGGAACAACCGATTTAGGTGTTGCCGGATTTCCTGAAGACATTTAAGGTGAAATGTGACGCAAGTGGGTTTTCCATAGGAGCGGTCTTGAGTCAGGAGGACAGACTGATTGCATATTTCAACGAGAAGCTGAACGAGGCGAAATTGAAGTACTCCATGTATGATAAGGAATTATATGCTATCATACAGGCATTGAAAAAATGGAGGCACTATTTGATTCCAAAGGAATTTGTTTTATATAGTGATAACCATGCCTTACAGTTTGTGACTCGACAGAAGAAGTTGAATCAGAAACATGCTAAGTGGGTCGAATACATGCATAATTTCACATTTGTGATTAAGCATATTTCAGGTACTGCTAACAAAGTGGTTGATGCTTTGAGAAGGAAATGTTTGTTGATGCAGGAGTTCAAAGTCAGGACATTACGCTTTGATGATCTCAGGGACATGTATGCCGAAGATCAGGATTTTAAGGAGGTGTATGAAGCAGCTAAGAATCCAGTTCTCAGATACGGAAGCTAGTGGGCTGAATACATGATCCAAGAAGGATTGCTATTCAGAGGCAATCAATTATGTATACCGAATTGCTCCATGAGGGAGAATCTGTTGAAGGAGAAACACAGTGGAGGATTGGTCGGGCATTTCGGTCATGATAAGACATTCGCGAAGCTGAGTGAATCATAATTTTGGCCAAGGATGTGATCAGAGGTCAAGAGATTTGTGGACAGGTGTAGAATTTGCCAACATTCGAAGGGAAGAAAGAAGAATGCAGGGTTCTATCAACCATTACCCATACCTGAGAGGCCGTGGGATGAAATCAGCATGGATTTTGTATTGGGATTTCCAAGGATGCAAAGAGGATTTGATTCAGTCTTTGTTGTAGTGTATAGGTTTTCCAAGATGGCACATTTTATCCCATGCCAGAAAACCAGTGATAGGACTCATATCGCAAATTTGTTTTTCAAAGAGGTCGTTCGAATTCACGGCTTACCCAGAAGTATAGTTTCAGACAGAGACACAAAGTTCATAGGGCATTTTTGGAGGACCTTATGGAATAAGTTGGGGACTAATTTGGCATTTAGTTCAGATTATCATCCTCAGACGGATGGACAGACAGAAGTAGTGAATAGAAGTCTGGGAGACTTGCTGAGAAGCTTGGTGACAGAGCACCATAGCAGTTGGGATAGTATATTTCCGCAGGCAGAGTTTTCTTATAATGACTCTATGAACATGATCATAGGGAGAAGTCCATTTCATATTGTATATGGCATGCAGCCGAGAGGATTTTCTGAACTGAGATATTCAGGACAGACTGCTACTAGGAGCGCTAGTGCAGAAGAGTTCGCAGAGGCGATGAAAGAACTTCATAGCTAGGTGAAGGAGCGGTTGCAGAACTCAAGTCAGGAATATAAACGCAGGGTAGATCAGCATCGGAGACAATTTCAGTTTAAAGTTGGTGACTTAGTTCTGGCACACTTGAGAAAGGAAAGGTTCCTGAGGGAAACATATAATAAGTTGAAAATGAAGAAAATCGGCCCATGCAAGGTATTGAGGAAATTGGGAGAAAATACTTATGAGATCGAGTTACCCGATGGGATTGGGATATATCCGATATTTAACATCGCGGATTTATACCCATACATGGCTACAGAAATAGAGACTAGAACTGAGCATCCAATGATCCAGTGGATGAAACAAATGCCAGTTGCACAGACGCCGCAGATGGAGCGGATACTGGACAAAAGAATTGGTAAGAAGACCAGGAGGAAAGAATACTATGAGTATCTGGTCAAATGGAAGAACCATCCAGTGGAAGATGCCAGCTGGGAGGACCAAGCAGAGATACAGAAGCATGGATATACCGTGCAGGAGCACATGGACAGGAGCCCATGAAATATTTCAAGTGAGGAAGTATGATGCAGAAGCATCACCAACACATCAAGCGAGCCAATGCGGAAGTGGAAGACAACTGGAAGGTGTCCAACACAAATTTTTGAAAACAACTTGAAACCGTTGCGCAAACATTAATGTGATAATTTAATGAGGCGCACTTTATGTATTGTAATGGACCTTGAGTGGATAGCTCTCATCCTTTAGTAGATAGACGACATTTAATATAGTTAATGCACGTAGATAGGTTTTTAATTCTAGATTAGACTGTCTTAGAAAGCAGAAGGAAAAACAGATATAGACACCCTCATTGTACATTGTAACAATAATTCAAACATAGATTGAGAAGGAAGAGAAAGAGCAAGAGCAAGCAGAGAGCTGTGTAAAGAACACCCATGTACTGATATTTGGATTAATAGAAGAGATTGATTCAAATTCATGGTTTTTGTGTCTGTTCTCTGTGTATTGATGTTATGCTCCTTTGATGTTTGCTTCCTGCTATACATTTGCTTTTATATGTTGTGTATGTGATTTCATGTGTGAATTGAAGTCTGAAGGGAAGAAGGAATGAGTTTCAATTGTTTCTTTATTTGAGCTAGAGAATTCCTGCAAGGAGTGCATTTGAAGTGTCCGCAAGGAGTGCGTTGACAGAGGGTTCAAATAGAGAAATATTTTGTCCTCATTCATCCCAAGGGTGCAATTGGGCACAGGAGTTGTACAAGGAGTGCACAGGCCAGGAAGGGATCTCAGGGTTGCGAACCTGAGTGAAGCATCGACGGACTGTTGTTGCAGGTGTGCACAGAGTTGAAAGAGACTTCAACACTTAGGCGAGGTTGAAGGTTTGTCGCAAGGAGTGCATGCAAGGGTTCTTTATAAAAGCTCAGGAAGGATAGGCCTTCGAGTTTGTGAAAGGACAGCGCAAAGTAGTTGTGCCTTGTAGGTTAGAGAGAAGCATCGCAAGTTTGCGAGCAGGTGAACGAGTTCCGTGGAAAGGAACATTCAGTCCTTTCGCAGAATTCATCCAGAAGGAATGGACGGTCTGAATTCTCCGAGGAGAACCTACGAATCACCATGAGTGGTCAGATCTGGTGGATGTGTAAGGGAGATACCGTGGTGTATTCCTGAAGGGTTAAGCTTAGGACAGATAGAGCATTGATCCAAGTCAGCCAGGACTGTTGGATCCACATGCATATCATGTATCGAGGTTTCATAGATCGAACCTCCGAATTATTGCAATAGGAACTGCGATATCGCGAGACGCGATATCCCGATGAGACCTGAACCATCCATCATTTTGGATGTGTATCATAATATCCAAAGAAGTTGGGGTCGGAGCATCGGAGATTTCGGAGACAGGATATTCTTACAGCTTGGAGTCATGAAATGTGATTTCCCGACAAGTTAAAAGAGTGGGCCATGGAGGAGTTGGTGAAGTAGACAGGTGGCAGGTTTCATCAGGGTTTTGGGAAGTGAAGCTCTGAGGGAAACTTTTCATTTGGATTCGCGATCCTGTAAAGTCCAAAACTCTGACAGGAGAAAATCCGATAGGGACGCAAAAGGTCAGCGTTGACTTGCATCGGGGTTTAGGGTTTTGAGAATCCAAAAACCATGAGACCACAAGACTCACCAAACTGCGAAGTCCAATTTCTCGATCGCCAAGGGATATATTTTGGAGAGTTGCTATGGGTGTTGAAAATTCATGATAGGGAATTGGAAGATATTTTCAGTTCTTCGAGCCGTGAGAAGGAGAAGATTCTGTGAAGTGGACGTGCTAGTGAGGACATGACTGCGTCACTGTTGCATATAAATCTCTTCCTCCAAATCCCCATGGAGAAAAGATGTTTTTACATCTAACTGCTCAAGATGAAAATCTTCTACTGCCACAAGACTTAAAATAGTCCTAATTGAAGTCATTTTAACACCAGGAAAAAATATTTCATCAAAATCTATACCTTTCTTTTGTGCAAACCCCTTTACAACAAGTCTAGCCTTGTACCTCTTTTCTCCTCCATCTTCTTCCTTCAACCTGTAAACCCATTTATTTTTCAATGCTCTTTTTCCTGTAGGCAACTGAAACAAGTCCCAAGTCTGGTTATTTTCCAAGGAATCCATGTCCTCTTTCATGCCTTGCTCCCACTTATTTTTGGTGTCTACCTGCATTGCCTCTTCATAACATTCTGGTTCACCAGAATCAGTCAACAGTAAATAATATAATGAAGGAGAGTATCGTTCAGGGTGTATACTTAACCTGGTAGATCTTCTAACAACACTTGCAGGTGTTTGAAATACCTGTTGCTCCTGCTGTTGTACATTTTGATTTTCTGGTTCCTTTGGAATTTCTTTTTCAGTGATCTCATCAAGCACTATGTATTCTTGTTTTTCTGTTTCCTGTTTCTTTCCCTACAACTGATCTTTGTACGTGACCTTCTCATTGAATATGACATCTCTACTCCTAATTATTTTGTTATTTTCATAATCCCATAAGCGATAACCAAAATCATTAACACCATATCCATTAAAGGTACACTTCTTGGATTTTGCCTCAAGATTTGTTATATTTTCTTTATCAATATGGACAAATGCTTCACAACCAAAAGTTTTCAAAAAAGAATAGTTTACCTTTTTTCCTATCCATTCCTCCTCTGGAATTCTACCATCCGAAGAGCTTGAAGGTCCTCTATTTATTAAGTAAACAACAATATCTACAACATCTGCCCAGAACTATAAGGGCAAACTAGCATGCAATCTCATACTCCTTGCATGCTCCATGATTGTCCTGTTCATCCTTTCTGACACACCATTTTCTTGTGGTGTTCGTGGAACTCTCTTCTCTCTACGAATCCCATGGTATGAACAGTAATCATCAAACTCCTTGTTGCAGTATTCACCTCCATTATCTGATTTGAGACACTTCAAACTTTTTCCTGTCTCATTCTCAACTAAAGCTTTCCATTTCTTAAAAGTATCA
>ML778112.1:456660-475623 GCA_009831015.1 Picea engelmannii | reverse complement strand
CCTAACCTCATCATCAAAGTCCACTTTTATAGAACTTAGTTGATTAGTAACCGTATTAAATTCATTTAAATGATCTACAATAGACCCACCTTCTGACATCTTCATATTAAATAATATCTTCATTAGAAATACCTTATTCGACGATGAGGGTTTTTCATACAATTTGGCCAACGCATCCATCAAAACCTTCATTGTCTTTTCTTTCGAAATATTGAAAGCCACCGATGCTGCCAGGCTCAGCCATATCATTCCTAGAGCCTTTCTGTCAAGAATCTCCCATTCTTCATCCTTCATGGTCGTCGACTTCTTTGCTACTCCGCTCAATGGTAGGAATAGATCCTTCTGATATAAATAGTCTTCCATTTGCATCTTCCATAACTCGTAGTTTTGGCCATTAAATTTCTTGACCCTAAACTTTCCATCTTCCGACATTGCTCCCACTCGAACCAGGAACCCTCTTTTCCTGCGAGTTACCTTATGCTCTGATACCAGTTGTTAGAAAACCAGGATCGCAGAGAAATAAAATAAAACAAATGCAGAAACAAAACACAAAAGACACACAATACAAGAGAGACACATATTTGCATGGTTCACCCAGTGTGGGCTACGTCCACCAGAGAAATTGCCAGGTCCTTCCTTTATTATTATCCAACAAATAAAGGGATACAACCTACAACAAAACCCGTTGTAACTTCCTCTTCTTTCTCTCACAGTATCCTCTCTCAGAATACAATATTCACCATCATACATAGCCGTAATACATTTCCCTCATAAAAGAAGGTTTCCTTCTAGGGAAAAAAATCCTAACATAATCTCTATTGTTAGATCTGCGACTTTATAATGAACGGTCCAGATTTACAATAAAATTACAATATACTTTTACAAGGAAATTTTTGCTTCGGGGGCTTCACCCCTGAACCCCCATCGAGAGACATTTCCCCCGAACCCCCGCTGGGGGCCCGCTTTCCCCTAGACCCCCCAGCTAGGGGAATAGACCCCCAGGACCCCGTAGAGGGGGTACCCCCCCTCTGCACTCCCCCGCATGGAAGAGTGTACATACTTCTGGGGTGTAAATACTTCATGGGGTATAAACATGGCTGAAATCAAGGACCTATGAATCAGGAAGATAATCAAGCTCCACAACCAACAATGAACACAAGGAAGGAGTATCCTACATTTGAAGAAATTTGGACTTGTTGCGCTCAAGAAGAATCAAGGATCAGTGCAAAAGAGAAATCCCAAAAGAATTACAATGAACAAGCCTTTGCAACAAGATTCAATAATTTTAGGAACAAAAGGAAGTTTGGTTCAAGGAGGAAGCCAAACCAAGAGAAATACATTTCAGAAATACAATGCTTCAATTGTTGAAAGTATGGTCACTACAAGAATCATTGTCTCGAGCTAAAGAAAAGGAAGAAGAAACATGAAGCCTCAATTGCCAAAGAAAAGGAACCTACAAAGAAGACTAAGAAGGATGAAAGAGACTTCTTATTCTGAAGGTAACAATACTCTTCTTAGTTCTTGTACATATCTTGTTTGCATCGTCATTGCACATATCTTGTATATTTATCTCCTGGAAGATAATGTGTTCCAAGAAAAACTATACCTATGAAGAACAACAAGATAAGGATTGCTATCATTATACAAGATAGATAATACACATGAAAAGATGAAATACATCAAACAAATTATGTGGAAGCTATTACAAGATAAGCCAAAATCAGAATCAATCATGAAGAGACTTAGAATAAGCTAAGACAGAAAGAAGTCAACGATCAAGAGAAAATTGGAGAAAAACTTATGATGTTTTACAGAAGAAAATAAGATGAAAGTGTGGACTCTTTTAGATGAAGGGAACTAATTATATACTGTAGAAGACAATAAGAATGCAAATGGAAGCGTGGAATCTGTTAGACAGAGGGAGCCGATTATATGCACTCATACATGAAATAAGGATTAGGAGGGAGATAATCCTATGATCCATTGAAGATGATGAAGTATATATCCATGGTAGCAACAATAAAATACAGTACGTGTTGAGTTCAACCTCATAAGAAGTCTTCTTCGAAGATAAGCCTTAAAGTATCCATGGTTATCCATCTAGATTCGCGATCCTATGATAAAAGAAAGAAGTGAAATATTTAGGGCATGGATTATATAAGAAACTCCATGGACCCAAGAGCTAAAGGAAAAACATGAGAAAGAACATGAATATTCCAAGAAAGAAGAGAAGCCAGAACAATCAATCATCATATCATAAGATTACTAGCCTGACATAAACTCACTAAAAGCAATCAAGCAGAGGGACTGGAAATTGTGATGAAGAACATTGTATGGAAGAATTATGAATGAAATCATTGAAAGATCCAGAACTAGAGGTTCTCCCAGATGGAGGGAGAATACTATGATGATTACTCATTCCAGTAAACTAGACATATCTTTACATGAGTCAATATCCATGGGTTAGAGTTCGACATCAAATGAATGCAAAGACTGTTCTCCAGAGAAATTGAATAAAGAGTGTATGAAGAGCAACCTCAAGGCTTTGAGGCATACCAGAAAGAGACCCTTGTATGCAGATGGAAGAAGACAACAAGGTGGAGAACCTCCAATGCACAGTAGAAGCATGGTGAAGATCTTCTATAACAGAGATGTTGTATCAAAATGATTACTCATAAGATCAATATGATGGATTTCTGATTCATGACAAAGATCTCATGATGACAGAAGAAGTGCCACATGGATATGTTCTAGTTTAACCCTTGCCACGATGTTGTGAGCTAGTAGGAACCAAAGAAGAATCCAATAAAGATATACTTTATTGATCAGAGCTACATGAAGCCTTCAGAGAAAACCAATGTTCCAGACTGAAGTACATTTGAAATCAAGAATTAAATTATCCATGATGAAGTCCAAAAAGGAGAAAGTGGCTCTCCAATACATATCTCCACAGATGAGCAGATAAGCAAACATTTTGGTAAAGCTTCTTCCAAGATGAAAGAGTTTGTGTACTCAAGCTGGAGCTCATGGAGATGACTTTCTTATTGAAAAAGGAAGAGATGACTCCCAGTTTGGGAGGGAGCACTAATGTACTATTGATTGATGGACAGTCATTTTCGAAAAATGGTCCAGGATGAGCAGATTCTTTCCAATTCAAAAATTGGATTGAGATTTTTGACGGACAGATATTTTCCAATTCGAAAAATGGTCAAGATTGTTGATGTACCATAGACAGTGACTTTCCATTGTGGTTAACATGGGGAGTGGTCTAGGGAAGTCTCTCTTCTTGAGGGTTACTCAAGAATACTGGCCCGCCTCATCGGACAATGATTTCTCATTGTGGTTAACATGAGGAATGGTATGTTTTGGAGGTTGGTACAGAATAGTATTTTCCTCTTGTGGTTAACAGAGGAAATGGTCCAAATAGTCATTCCTTAGGGTGTATTCATTCTCTCTAGGTTGCACTTTGTTTAGTGCAAGAGGAATGGCCTAGGGTGGGGAATGGTCCAGGCTCAACAATCAGGGACAGGCATTTCTTAGGGCAGATTCATTCTCTCCAGGTTACACTTTGTTTAGTGTCGGAGGAATGGCCCAGGGTGGGGAATGGTCTAGGCTTAGAAATAAGAACAATTATTCTTCCTTGGTTGAGAAGAATAGTCTAGATATCTCATCATTGTTGTCTTACTTTTTGAGGGAAGATGCTCTTCTGGTATCTCATAGATGTGAGTGGAAGAATGGCCCAGATGATTCAGTTTATATCATAACATTGTTTCTGTGCAGGTCGATATCAGATGATTGTTATGAAGATGGTATGACAGTATATGTATACTATTGTGGTGGATGTGTTCCACTGTTTGTGACTATATGTTACTAATAAAGTACTTGTGTGCTACTTGATGTGGTAGTGTACCTCTAGATTGTAGTTATGTACTACTATGGATAGACACAATTGTGTTCTATTTTGTTCTGATTGCTTTAAATACTATCACCAGTTTTGGAAATGATTATTAGCTAGATGGATGATCAAAGGACAGAGATTTCATAGATGGAAAATGGTTCAAAACACCTACTCTTCTAGGACATATGTCCAAATTAGAAGAATGGCTCTTGTATCACTCTGTTGTGTGAGTGACTTATCTAGCATCATGTCTGATTACTTAGATGGAGTATGGTTTTGAGAGATGATGAAGTTGATGACACTGATGGTGATGATGGTGCTCATTATTTATTCTATACAACTATGTTGATGCTACCAAGTGAATGGTATTTTTGTGCTCAAGACCATTACATGTAATACCTCCCTAGCTAGGAGGGAGTGATGATATTACGGTAGCTGCGAGAGGTATTTACCTCCAAGTGTAAACCTGATGAGAATAGAATATTCTAGGAAGCAAGAAGAAACCCTAATGAGTTGGCTAATAACCCTAGAAGACAAGTCAGCTCAAGAGGATAATTGATATTAGGTTATTAGCCTACAAGAAAAGAAGTCAGCTAGAATAAATAATATATATTGAACAGACATATACCTAGAATGAGAAGTCAGCCCAGGTAGTTAGCCATAATTACTATAAATACAGGAGGCCAGTCTTCATTTTGGCAGGAATTCTCAAAATTGCAAAGAAACACTTGTGCGTATTGCAGTTGCCCAGTTTCTATGCAGGTTTGGAGGAGAGTTTTCGTTACAACTACTGCAACTAGCATATTTCAGTTTCAGCTTGGACTATCTCTTAGTTAGGGTTTGGACTATCTGATCAGCTCCTATTGGTGTGCTATCCTTGGGGAAAGGTGTGATACCCTTTGTTTGGCAATCTAGCCTAGAGTTTTCTTCCGAAGTGATTCTCTATTAAGGTTAAGGTGCTTGGAGGGTGGCTTTGGCCTATGGTTGGGTGACAATAGTGATATTGTCAATGGTTAAACAATCACACTCTTTCATATTCTAACACTTACTATATGGTTATTTCCCATTCTAAAGACTACAATTTTATTGTCATTCGTTGGTGAGTGTACCCGGCAAATTTTCCCTTGGTTATGACTATGATTTTCCCTTATGCTACCTGGTGATTGGCCTTTTGTTAAGACTGTGATTTTCCATCTGTCGGGACTACAATTTGTTGCTTAATACCTACATTGATGGATCTCTCATCATTTATTACCTGTGTTTTCTTTTGAAGTAATCAACCCAAATTTTTGTCAGGAGGTGGCAAAGATTTACCTCTGTGTCTTCATGTCCTCTTGCCAGCCTGATCGTTAATGGCTCTGTGAGGGTAAGTTTTTAGTGACTGTGTTTTCTTTTAAAATGTTTTTTTTTTACCTACGTTGACATGTTTACAATTAAATATCACCTGCATCTGAATGTGTTCTCATTATTTGTTTGATGCATGCCTACTTGGAGGTATTAGCTACAGTTTAAATGGTAGTTACTCTTAACTATGTTTTACCTCAATTGATAGTGGAGTCATATTAATGCCAACCATAAACTTTTTAAGTTTGTTGTTTCTATCCATTTCCCCGAGTCCTCACTTAAAAAACTACCTTGGACGCATGGCGACCTTGTGGTAGATGCGATTAGGACTGGGTATTGGCAGCAAACCCCCTCCCTTGGATTCTGACAACACCTTAAACCTTACCGACCGTAAAATTTGACAGTTTCCTTTTTATATATATGGGTTATGAGCTTTAATCGTCAACACCATTACAATATTTTAGGAACAGAGTTATTAGCCCTTACGACCCCTCTCTCCCATGGAGATTTAATTTGAATGTCATACAACCAACATGTAGGTAGTGAATTGAATACACAGAGGTATATGTGACTGGTCTATTATAGCAGCAACCGAAGGGCATTGTTAGATAGTGGGTTATGAACTGATATTGTTAATAGTTTATATAACAGTGTTTTATATTGATATTGTCAATATGGTTGGATAAGGTTAATTTGGTAATTTGGTTGTTTTTATCGATTTCTTTAGACTCGTTAAATTAGACAACAAATATATTGTTATTCTCCATGTTTCTAGATAAGGTTAAATTGTTAATTTTAGATTTGTATTTTTTGACTAATTTAGACTTGTTAATTTAGACAGAATTGTCGAATAGATATTGAAGCAATGTAAGATCACCTTTAAATGTTGAGTAGTTCACTTACTTTTTAGACATGTGCCTTGCTAACAAGCGTGTTGATTAGGTTGAGTTTTGTATTAGTTCACTTGATATCGTTTATGTCAATAGTGACGATAAAATAGTTTACCGTCATGCCAAGACTTATTTCTCAAACTTTTAGTGATTTTTGGTTGTCGTCGAGTCAATTAATAGATTGTGCCTTTATTGAGAGATGTCATCATGAATCTTGTCGACCCGTTGCTTGGGGGCATAGGCGTTATCTCCTTGTCAGTTATTTCGGCCATTAGAGTGTCAGATTTATCTTGAGGCCCTTGTCCTGATAGGTTATGTTGTGCAAGGGTTATTGTCGCACCTATCACATGGGATGAAATTATCCCTGATGAGGGGATCATGGCACACCCTATTGGATAGAGGCAAATCCTAACTTGGCCGGATTCTGTGTCTTTTGTGTGAGTGTTGTTGATCATTGTAAGTTTCTAATGGTGCATGGCTTGAATGCCTTCATACGTTGAGTTCTGCACCATCGAGGTTTTAGTTAATTGGTCATCGAGACCATTGTGTTGGGATGGGGACGTTGTCCCTTATCTTGTAGGCGAGGTCATCTTGGTCAGGCGGGTAGTTGTTTCTTCTTGTTGTTTTATGCTTGTTTCACCCAGTTGCTCTTGTGCCAGTGCATGGAGTCTTAGTTGTTTGTGGCCTATTCTATGGGCATGGCACTCACCGTCATATGTCTTGTTTAGTTGTAATCATTGTTGTCATCCTATTTAAAAAATAAAAAAATTGCACCTTCTGCTTCACTTGTAGTCCTAACAAAGGGGTCATTACACATGGTATCAGAGTGGGTTCAACCCACAACTTGGGATCACTACGAATTTCATTGATACGATATTTGATTATAAAGTTGCTAATTAAGTTGACTTGTATTCTTGCAGGTAATCATGGTTAGAGGATGTCACGAAGGCAAACGATGGGGTGTTAAGGGAGGAGGCATGACACCTCTAGACACATCCATGCCTGAGGGGTCTAACCTCCAGGGAGACGAACAGGTTGTCGGGCAGGAGCATATAGCGATGGGTGATGTGGTTGGGCTAATTAGGTCTTTCTAGTGGATGTCTGAGGCACTGATCAGTTGTTTGGATAGAGAGGAGGCCAGGGCACTGACACCCCTTGAGGGTCCACCGCGCGCTCTAGTTGGTACTAGTAGAATTCACCACGAACTCAAGAAGGTCAAATTTCTTAAGTTCTTTGGTGCCCCAGATGACGCAACCACTGAGGCATGGTTGGAGAATATGGCAATGTGATTTTCACTTCACGACATGAAGGTCTTCATGGCAATCTTTCAACTGAAGGGGAGCACTCTTCTATGGTGAAAGACACTCCTATCGCAATTGAACATGGTTGTCGAAGATGTGTTATGGGAACTGTTGAAGGAATGGTTTCGAGAGAGGTACTTATCAGAGGACTTCATTGAGCGTTATCTCATTGAGTTCAATGCATTATGATAGGGTGGTCGTACGGTGCCCGAGTACGAGGCCCATTTTATGGAGTTGCTTCAGTATGCTCTGCATATTAATACTGAGAAAATTAAGGTCAACAGGTTCGTGTTCGTCCTTAATGGAAACATACATGAAAAGGTTGGGATTGTGATGCCTCAAACCTTGCATGATGTTGTACAAAAGACCCTCAATGCAGAGGAGGAGCTTATTAGTGGGGGTTAGAGAAGGACTCCAGCGAGACCAGCAGGGCAGGTGTCATCTGGTGCGCAACAACATCAGACACCAGCCAGACATACGCTAGGATATCATGGCTTCCAGAGGGTATCCACTTTCACTACACCTCAATGACTAGCGTTGCAGATGCAGACACCTTATCAGGGACCACAACATTAGCAGCAGCAGTTTAGGCCTATTCAGCAGAACAGACCAAGATTCCAAGTCGATGGGTCGTCATCTTCTACTTCAGGTACCAGGAGTACTAGACCGAAGAAGGGGTTTTGGACATGTGGGGAGCCACACTACCAGCGCGACTGTCTGGTGGAGAGGACTAGAGCATCTGTATCAGTCAGACCCACTACCGTGGGAGATTTGGGCAAGGCCCATCGGATTCATGCAGCGGTGAATAACCACCATGCAGAGCACCAGTTGACTATGATCGAGACATCAAGTATCGTTGAATACCAGATACTTAGTATTTTGATAGATCTAGGTGCTACCAAGAGTTTCATTTATGGTGCATCACTAAAAAGGATTAAGGTAAAGGCAGTCGAAAAGGATGATTTTATTTTTGTAGATATGGATTCGGGAGCCAAACAAAAGGTTGGACGGAAGTTTATGGACTGTATCCTTAACCTAGGAGAGTTTGTCACCACGGCCAACCTGTACATCATGATATTAGGATCTTATGATGTCTTGATCGGTATGGACTGGTTGGAATCACATGAGGCGATACTCAATTGTAAGACGAAATGGTTGAGCTTGGTTGATGACAAGGGACAGAGGCATGTGATTGTAGGTCGAAACCAAGGAGTTTTCATGAGGTTCATAGCTTGCAGCAATGGAAGAGCATGCGCAAGGGGTGTAATATTTATATGATCCTTGCATTAAATGAAAATGGAGTAGCGAAAGGCCTTGAACACCTTCCGGTGGTGATAGAGTTTGTAGACATCTTTCCAGAGTAGTTACCTGGAATGTCATCAGAGAGGGAATTGGAGTTTACAATAGACCTGAAACTAGGGACTGAACTGATAGCAAGAAATCCTTATCAGATGTTGACCCCAAAGTTACAAGAGTTGAGAATGAAACTGAAGGAGTTGTTGGACCTGGGACTTATATGTCCGAGTGTGTCACCATGGGGTCTACCTATTATTTTCATATGAAAGAAGGATGGGTCATGGAGGCTCTGCATTGACTACCATCAATTGAACAAGGAAATGATCAAGAATCAATATCCGTTGTCGAGGATTGATTATCTGTTCGATCATATGAAGGGTGTGACGGTGTTTTCCGAGATAGATTTGCGATCAGGGTATCACCAATTATGGATCAAGGAGGATGATTTCCCTAAGACCACATTTAAGATGAGGTTTGGACATTACGAGTTTATTGTTTTATCATTTGGATTGACAAACTCCCCCAGGGTATTTATGAGTTTGATGAATGGGGTGTTCCATGAGTATTTGGAAAAGTTCATCCAAGTATTCATTGATGATATTTTGATTTACTCTCGGACGATGGAGGATCATGACGAGAATTTTCGCTTGGTACTACAGTGTCTATGAGAGCATAAATTGTATGGGAAGTTTTTAGAATGATTGTTTTATCAATTGAGGATTCACTACTTAGGGCATGTCATCTATGGTGAAAGTATCGTCGTGGATCCAACAAAGGTCAAGGCTATTATGGAATGGCCTCCACCAACGAATGTCCTGGAAGTGCGTAGCTTCATGGTTTTAGCAGGATACTATCGACAGTTCGTTGAGGGATTTTCGAAGATAGAAAATCCGATCATGGAGTTGCAGAAGAAGAACAAGAAGTTTGTTTGGACCGAGAAATGCATGAAAGATTTTCAGAGGCTCAAAGAGTTGTTGACAATGAAACCGATACTAAAGGTCCTTAACATGGACGTGGACTTTTTGGTATGCACTGACGCATCCAAGGAAGGCTTAGGCAGAGTCTTGATGCAATATGGTTGAGTGATCACTTACATATCTAGGAAACTAAGAAGGCATGAGGAAAACTATGCGACGCACAATTTGGAGTTGTTATCCATTGTATATGCCTTGAAGGTTTGGAGACACTACCTTGTTGGACAAAAATTTGAACTAAAGACAGACCACTATGGACTACAACACATATTTACGCAAAGTGAATTGAACGCGCGACAACGACATTGGTCGGAACTTCTTAGCGAGTACGATTTCGAGATTTCTTACATAAAAGGAATAGTGAACTGAGTGGCAGATGCATTGAGTCGGAGACCATGCATATTTACATTGTTGCCTCTTCATACAAATCTTCATTAAAATATTCTAACTTTACAGCGCGATGACGATTGGTACAAAGAGGTCGAGGATTTTATCAGACAAAACACAATGATAATACCAAGATTTGAATAATTTATGTTTGACGACGATGGATTATTGAGGTTTAAAAATTAGATTTATGTACCACCAAACGACGATTTGAGGAGTTTGATCCTAAACGAGGCTCATAGAGTAGTGTACATGGCCCACCCAGGAGTCACAAAGATGAGGGCGGACATTAAACCCTTATTCTTCTAGAAGGGATTGAAGGCAAACATAGTCAACTATGTGGTCATATGTCTAGAACGTCGGCAGGTAAAGGAGAAACATAGACATCCAATAGGATTACTACAGCCACGTGTTATTCCATAATTGAAATGGGAGGCTATTTTGATGGATTTTATTGTTGGATTGCCATTGAAGGCAAGGAGACACGACTCGATTTTTGTAGTAGTAGACACTCTGATGAAGAGTGCTCATTTTATTCCTGTGTGTATGATGTATCAGGCACCTGACATAGCTAGAGTTTTCATCAGTGATATTTTTAGGCTGCATGGCATACCTAAGAGGATTATATCTGATCAAGGATCGGTGTTTACTGGATGATTTTGGACTAGTTTCCAAGAGGCCTTGGGAACCCAAATTAACTTCAGTACTGTGTATCACCCGGAGACTGACGGGCAGACCGAACGAATGAACCAGACCTTGGAGGACATGTTGCGTATGTACGTGATGGACCAAAAAAAGTGTTGGGAAGAATTTTTTCCACTAGTAGAATTCGATTATAACAACAGTTACCAAAGCACCATTAATATGGCTCCTTTCGAGTTTCTTTATGGGTGACTGTGTCGAACACCTTTGAGTTGGGATCGTCTTGAGGATAGGGTCCTGGTGGGGCCAGAAGTGATCCAAGAAATGGAAGAGAAAATTCAAACAGTAAGACAAAGGATTAAATAAGAACATGATCGACATAAGAGTTATGTCGATGCGCACCGTGTCGATCGTAGTTACGAAGTTGGCAATTGAGTCTTCTTGCGAGTAAAACCGCATAAGATTTCAATCAAGTTTGGAAAGGGAGATAAACTCTCTCCTAGGTTCTTGGGACCTTTCAAGATTGTGGAGAGGAAGGGTCCCATGGCCTATATACTAGCCTTGCCTGATTCTTTTAGGCGTATGCACAATGTTTTTCACGTATCTATTTTGAGACATTATATTAGTGATCATACACATGTTATTGAACTAAGTTCCTTGCAGGTATCAAAAGAGGGGGCGCTCACAGCTGAGTCGAACCAAATCCTGGATCATCGCATTTGACAACTACAGCGTCGAACAGTAGATCAACTCAAGTTCCAGTGGTACAACTATAGTTTGCACTTGACGACCTGGGATAACGCATATGATATGCGCCAACAATTTCCATTTTTGTTTGATATATAGACTTATGATAGTGTGATACACATTATTTCGACACTTATATATTGGGAAACTTCGGGACTAAGTTTAGACCAAGAGGGGGTGTATGTAACATCTCTCTCTTGTGCGCACTAGTGAACTTATTCTTTGAAGACACTTGCTTGCAAGTGATCCAGATTATTAAACTATTAGGCGTTTGACTATGATTATGAGGCGTTATGGATTGATGACATGTTATGTTGTTGTATTAACACATAAAAGTGCTATTAACTCAGTTTTCCTGAGTGTGTAGGATTTTGGACCTCGAGGATGCAGAGGCATCAATAAAACACTTAGACTTTGGATCAAGTCAGGGAGTGGACTATTAGGGTTTGATTGTTGTATATATGACATATGTTCATCTGATTAGATGTTATGATTATGGATTTTATTTTGACATGATTCGTTGATGATGCAAGATGACGATAGCTTGTTGACCAGACTTACATGTGGAGTAGAGGGGTCATGCACGACCACCAGAGATATTGAGGGAGAGGTGTGGAAAACAACCCTTCCACAACCTACTAGCACTCCCTTCGTGGCTCAAATTATAGGTTAATGACTACCTAGTTCGAGAAGACCCATGATGTCGTGAGGGAATACTGAGATAGTTTCTCACAATGATTCTAAGGGGTGCACAATAAGGCAGGGGCCTTATTCCTTACAGGCCCTTAGTCTCCCAAAATACCACTTGGCGAAGTATTGACTCCAGGGGTTTTGATGTCTACCAAGTAAGTCAAGAGGCAAGTGGTACCCTTGGAGCATGTAGTGCGTTCTAAAGGGCACGTTGCATAAGAAAAATGGAAAGAGGTGAGTGGCACCCTTGGATCATGTAGTGTGTCCTGAAGGGAACGTCACGCAAGGGAAACATAATGAGGCGAGTGACACCCTTGGAGCACCTAGTGCATCCTGAAGGGCACATCACATTGTTAAATAATAAATGAATAAACCTATATGGCCTTAGAACGAATAACGTGATGAGAAATATTTAAAAAAAATTCCCTAATAAGATGTCGCCCAACCCAGGAAAATTTAAGTGTAGGTCTAAGTGATACTTGTCATTAAAATAAATATATATATAGGTATAACAATAACAATAACAATAAATAAATAAGTAATAATGATAATCATCGTTAATCATGTGACGAGAAAGGGGTAAACAATTCAATTAATTTATAAAAAATCTTTTGGGGGATAAAAAAATTAAAAAGCGGGAAAAAGGGGAGATAATTGTTTTTTCACTTCTGCTAATTAAAAATTTATTAATTAAAAAGGAAAAAGGGAAAAATTTAATTTTCTATACCTCCCAATTTGAGTTTTAAATAAAAAGGGAAAGAGGGAAATTTAAAAGATTTAGGAAACTAGGAAAAAGTGGGAAACATAAAAAGAAAGGGGAAACACAAGGAAAAAGCAAAAAGGCTAACTTAGTAAGGTATCTAGCATTTAAGAACTTTCTAAAACAAACTCGACTAGTAAATTAGTAAGGGGGTGAGTCATTAAAATGTGTAAGGGAATATGGGGACACCTAGGAGAAATTCTAGGAATGATTTTAGGTGGGCGAGGGAAATAGGGGTAATTAATTAATTAATGAAATTAATTTTTGGTGCAATGAAGGGGATGGGTGACACATGTACGGGGAGGATTTTTATGAATTAAATTATTGAAAATTAAATTAAATGGTATTTTGGGAAAGTAATTAACTTAGAAACTATATATAAAGGAGAGAGGAGGATGATGATGGATCTCTTCTGTTATGCGTAACATTACGTAGAAGAATTTTAGACTTGACTAACTTAGCTTGTGGGAGTTGGGATACACAACTCGGTGAGGAGTGGTATCTCGGCCTTGTGAGGCGAGATGGAAGCTAGTTGATTCTTTGGTTTAGTGTGCATGGCCCCTTTGTGTCTCGGGGGATAAGGGGGAAGAAGATTACCCCTAGCATTGGCTAGGAGGTACCAGTGAAGTTTCATCAGTCGACAAGTGGGAACAACACGAAGCGCGCGGGACAACAACTCAGAGCGGGCGACTTGGGTTATGGTACTCTTCCTTTTTTTCTACATGGTAGATTATTAGTATACTTTACGCATTTAGTTTTTAATTTTTACTTGGGTAAAGAAAATGATTGACTTAGCATTTTAATTGATAATTGAATATCCCCCATAGCCTTAAGCTCGTTGTTGATTGACTCCCTTTTCTTCCGATCCCTGCATGTCGTGGCCATCCTATGGTTTTATTGATTCTGTGGTGATTTTGGGCTTCTTAATTCACCCTCGTTCCTAACTCATCAGTCCTTGCCTAAGCATTCGGCCAGGAGCCAGATCGACGATCATCACTTCGGTGTTAATAGACCTATATATTTTTTTTCCCTTCTTTTCTATGTGTGGATGATGAGCGAAGGATGTGTTTACCCCTTCTTATCTTTGCATTCTTCTCTGCCTTTCCTTGGTCTCTGCATGTTATATCACCTTTGCGTATTCATTGTTCTCGGCATCTGAAGACTGTGTTTGGTATCCTCTATTTTTTATATATATTTCTAGAAGAATTTAACTTTGCGCTTTTGCTAGATAAATCAACTCTGCATTTTTACATATTGTTGGAACTTAAGTCTGCATTGTGTTCCCTCCCTGCAACTTAACTCCATTTTGTTTTATTGATGGCTTTTAATATCGTCATTTCAACACACCAATCCATGAAATTTGACTCTGCATTTTTAATTTATATTCCTGGATATTTTAGCTCTGCTTTTAATATACTCCCTGGCGATCACATTCTGAGTTTTTATCACTTTTGATGGAAATTTTACCCTGCCATTTTCCAGGTGTTTTCACTGTTTAGGGTAGCGTTTTCTTTTCTTCCTGTGTAATGGTGGATGCCATTATTTTTACTACGACTTGAGTTGCTTGCACAACGAATTCCTCCCTTACTTCACAACGATTTTGTTGTTGCTTAGACTGCTTTTTTTTTCCAACTATCTGACCACGAATTTGTGGTGGCCTTTACCACAGTGACTTTTAACATTCTGGATACCATTAGATTAGGATCATAGATTGCAATATTAATGGAAAAAAACTATTATTTTTAGACAGTGTTTTTATAAAGAAATAAACAGTCAGAATTTATTTTTAAAACTAGGTGAATGGTAAACTCAACGATCTATTTTTTTTAAACTCAACAAATTTGAATGTTATGCACACATCGAATTATCACAACATTTTTATTTATTTGTTTTTATCGCAATTGTATCAACAACACCATTCTGGATGGCAAGTTAGTCTAGTTAAGTTACCTTTATTACACAGTGAATTTACCTTTTGAGATTGCAATTCGTCACCCATAATTGCCTGGCGATTTTGCCTTTTTAAAACCGCAAATTGTTTCCCTTACTACATGGCGATACCCCGTTCTGAAGACTGCAATTTTATTATCATTCGTTGGTGTACCCAACAAATTTTCCCTTGGTTATGACTGCAATTTTACCTTATGCTACCTGGCGATTGGCCTTTTGTTAAGACTGTGATTTTCCATCTATCAGGATTGCAATTCGTTACTTAATACATGCATTGATGGCTCTCTCATCATTTATTACCTGAGTTTTCTCTTGAAGTACTCAGCCCAAATTTTTGTCAGGAGGTGTCAAAGATTTACCTCTGCGTCTTCATGTCCTCTTTCCAGCCTGATCGTTAATGGCTTTGCGAAGGTAAGTTTTTAGTGACTGTGTTTTCTTTTAAAATGTTTTTTTTTACCTGCATTGACGTGTTTGCAATTAAATATCACCTGCATCTGAATGCATTCTCATTATTTGTTTGATGTGTGCCTTCTTGGAGGTATTGCCTGCGATTTAAATTGTAGTTACTCTTAACTACGTTTTACCTCAATTGACAGTGGAGTCATATTAATGCCAACCATAAACTTTTTAAGTTTGTTGTTTCTATCTGTTTCCCGGAGTACTCACTTAAACGGCTACCTTGGACGCATGGCAACCTTGTGGTAGATGCGATTAGGACTAGGTATTGGCAGTGAACCCCCTCCCTTGGATTCTGACAGCACCTTAAACCTTACCGACCGTAAAATTTGACAGTTTCCTTTTTATATATATGGGTTATGAGCTTTAATCGTCAGCACCATTACAACATTTTAGGAACAGAGTTATTAGCCATTACAACCCCACTCTCCCATGGAGATTTAATTTGAATTTCATACAACCAAAACACGGGTAGTGAATTGAATACACAGAGGTATATACGGTTGATCTATTATAGCAACAATCGAAGGGCATTGTTAGACAATGGGTTGTGAACTGATATTGTTAATAGTTTATATAACAATGTTTTATATTGATAATGTCAATATGGTTGGATAAGGTTAATTTTGTAATTTGGTTGTTTTTATCGATTTATTTAGACTCATTAAATTAGACAACAAATATATTTTTATTGTCAATGTTGCTACATAAGGTTAAATTGTTAATTTTAGATTTGTATTTGTTTATTAATTTAGACTTGTTAATTTAGACAGCATTGTCAAATAGATATTGAAGCATCGTAAGGTCACCTTTAAATGTTGAGTAGTGTACTTACTTTTTAGACATGTTCCTTGCTGACAAGAGTGTTGATTGGGTTGAGTTCTATATTAGTTCACTTGATATTGAACTTTATGTCAATAGTGACGATATAATAGTTTACCGTCACACCAAGACTTCTTGCTCAAACTTTTAGGTCTTTTTGGTTGTCTTCGAGTCAATTAATAGATTGTTCCTTTATTAAGCGATATCATCATGCATATTGTCGACCCGTTGCTTGGGGCTGTAGGCGTAGTCTCCTTGTCAGTTATTTCAGCCCTTAGCATGTCGGATTTATCTTGAGACCCTTGTCCTGATAGGTTATGTTGTGCCAGGGTTACTATCATGCCTATCGCCTAGAGACGGCATGATCCCTGATAAGGGGATCATGGTACACCCTATTGGATAGAGGCAAATTCTAACTTGGTTGAAGTCTATGTCTTCTGTGTGAGTGTTTTCGATCATTGTAAGTTGTCAATGGTGCATGGATTGAACACCTTCATACATTGAGTTGTGTGCCATCGAGGTTCTAGTTAATTGGTCACCAAGGCCATTGTGTCGCGATGGGGATGTTGTCCCTTAGCTTGTAGGCGAGGTCATGTTGGTCAGGTGGGTAGTCGTTTATCCTTGTTGTTTTACGCTTGTTTCATCCAGTTGCTCTTGTGCCCGTGTGTGGATTCTTAGTTGTCTATGGCATGTTTGGCGGGCGTGTCACTCATCATCAGACGTCTTGTTTATCTATAATCATTGTTTTCATCCTATTTAAAAAATTAAAAAATTAAAAATGCACCTTCTGCTTCACTTGTAGTCATAACGAAGGGGTAGTTACAAGAAATTATGATTCAGTGAAATGAAATATGTGTATCTCTAAAAATACACAGTGAAAAATTTAGAAAAAATTATATTCTAAATCCTTAAACTGTTCTTTTCAAAAGGGTATTTTTATATTTTAGTTTTAAGTAAAAATTAAGATAGATACAAGGTGGAGGAAAACATGTGTCGAAAATCTGCAATGTTTTCAGCTTGGTCAACTTAAAAAAATTCTAGAAATTATAATATTCATCCGTTAGATTCAAAATTATAGTCATAATAAAATAGAGTCTCTGTAGATTGTTACAGTATATTTAGTTTGTTAAAAACATAAGTTTAATAATAGATACATTGTTGGAGGAAAAAATAGCTCATTTTCATTCCTTTCATGCTTAAGGAACATACTGTTAAACAATTGTCAAATTGACATATCAAATCTTAATAAAAAAAAAATTAAAATTAGTCATTGAAAAGCTAAAAAAATTCTTCACAAGTTTTTTTTTCACTGTAAAGTGAAATTCTAAATAAATAAAATAGTTTTTGTATGCCGGAAGTTGAATAACTTGTGAAAATATAGTTTTTTTCTCATAAAACAAGCAAAATAGACACCCATCTTCATGATTTCACCCATATAAGAAAAATAATTGCATGGTTTTCTCCTGCTTTGGGTTTCCACGTAAAAACACCGGTGTATTGTGTATGTGTATAATTTATCATTTGTTCATTGTTTATTTACTCTACAATTATTGGATGATAATTCTACATTGATATAACACTTGCATTGTGTGGTTAAAAATGATTATTTCTCTATTACTAATTCACCCCCTCTCTCAGTAATCCAACAATGTTAACCTTTGTAACCATTAATTTTATTAATTATGTGTGATGATTTTACATGCTCGTGAATTTTTAAGTTGTTGGCCCCTAAAATTTATTAATTTTATCTTTATTTTACATAATTATTATAAATAATATAAATAATTTAACATACAAAATTATAATTTTAGAAGTTGATGTCAAGCTTGGACCTATATAGACATATTTTTTATTTAACACATCTCTTTTCAATTTTATTGAAGATTTATTTTATAGAATAAATAATAATTGGTTGACGATTTGTTTCAAAGAATTTTGTTGCCTTATATTTTAACAAGAGGCTGCCATTATTTGTTGGTTTTATTATAATTTTTATTTCTATTATGAATATATTTTAATTAATTTTGATAAGTAATTCCCCACCACTTCACCCGCAACACAATTTTTAGGAACATAGGAAAATGTAAATTTTATATTGGTGTGCTCACATGCAATATTGTAATTCAAAATGCATGAATTCAAATCTATGCACCGAAAAAAATTTGGCAGGGACATCACCACCAGTGGCACTTGTTTAAAGTGTGAATTCTTAAATTATATTTTCAAATGGTATACCAATTTATATCCGAGGAGTCATGAAATTTCAAATTAGTATATGGAAAATGTTGTCATGTGAAGTTATGTAACTATATGTAAATTAAATATTAAAATTAAATTAAATATGGAGCACAACACCAGACATAGACATTTGTGAACATTATGTTGCACAAAGGTCTCACTTGTCAATGTTCAAATTCTATTTTAGAAATTTGTGAACATTTCATTGTACAAAGTGTTATCCACATTTTTGGTTATCGAGATGATGACATGATAATGACATGGTGATAGAAGATCTAACTCTTCTTTAAGATCATTTTCATGAAGAAAGTTACACTTATCAGCTTCTCAAAATCACACTTTTGAAGATAGTACGCAGGCTGCATATATATTGCCCTGCGGAAATACTTGATTTCCGCAGGCTGCATTCAGTCTGACTGCGGACCTTCCGCACTGTGTTAATGGTCAGGGTGCAGAAATGTTTCTTAAGGGAGAAAACGAATAAGTTCTCGATCCTTCTAGAAGGAATCTTCTAGAAGGATGAGTTGGAGTTCGAATGGTTGGCAAATTAATGAATCTCCAGATATCT
>ML778112.1:410825-443271 GCA_009831015.1 Picea engelmannii | reverse complement strand
AGTAAGTACTTCATCCTTCTTCTCTTGTCCATTCAATACTTTAGAACTAGGGAAAGAGTAGTATTCTGTCACAGTTTGTTCCAGATCCAGGTGGATCTGTGGAGATTGGTCTGTGTCCGCACTCACGAATTTATCCTTGAACACAAAGGTTTGATGTGTCAACTTAATTGATGAGGGTTCCTAGGTCGATTAACGATTATGTTGTTAAGAAGATTTTTTTTGAGATATATAACTCGCCTCATGGGGTGGGTTATTATGAGTCTCCCCATGTAGCCAACGTCGAAGACCTATCTAGAGAGACAAAATTTCATAATTCGATCGGCTTCGACAAACTAAACCGATATTTCTCTAATACACTCCATCTATGTCAGATGATTTAATGTCATTTGTTTTGTATATTTATTTCTATGTTCATTTCCAATTCTAATTTTAATGAGATAATGAAGTTATGTTCTATGAATTCATTACGATATAACCATCCTAACTATGTTACTTTGGAATTCATCTAGGTAGTTAACACATCAAAAGAAAGTTGACATTCCTGGGTGACGGAGTGATGATCAACCCATGAGCTTCACCAGTTCCAAATTACAACTCCCTCTAGAAACAAATCAACAAGGATCCCAGAGTACTCGGGCCCTGGACCTGATGGTGAAAAATCCTTTGTTTCCAGGTTTTCATCTCTTTTTTTAGTGTTTATATTATATAAAGTAATTCAAAAATCTCAAGAAAATGAAAATATCACATTGAATCCTATCTTTCCCTACATAAAATCCCTAGTTGTAAAAAAGACTCAAAAAGAGAAAGAAAATATCACATATTTAAACCATGATAAGTATATAGAAATGTCACTTGTTGTAATACCCCTATTTCCCCCAGCTTATAAATATAACTAGAACTTGCCAAAAGACTGTTGCAGACTGAATTTGTGTGAATGTTGGATTTGATGAACCTTTTTGTTATAAAAGGTAATGTATGTATTTATGTTATAAATTAAAATGGAAAGTGTGTCATAACTGTTGAAAGTGGGTTTTTCCAAGATAGATCATGATGCTATGAGAGAGATGGTGAGGGGAAAAAAATGGTTTAGATGGCCCCCACCAAACCAGTACCTTACTGGATTTAATTTCTCAGACCCAAAACAATCCTCTTACCCAAAAGTGAACTACCAATCAGGTTGGTAGTTGGAAAATCCCTCCTCGAGAGTTAATGAGGAGATGGGGCAGAGTACCCACCTATAAGCCTTCTAGACCTGACCACGAGATAGGGATTCAGAACCACACAATATTGTTGAGGAAGGAAAGAAAGGAAGGGAATTCATGGGTAGAGGCAGATATGTGAGAAAGGAGAGCCGAGAGACTAATCTCCCAGAGAGAAGAGAGTGTGTGCATCTCAAGGGTTATGAAGAGAACTAAAAAACAAGCTCATTTTAAGTGAAAGAATCTATTGGCAGCGTTTTCAGTCCAAGATGATAAACGAGGCTGCAGAGAAGACGAGTGACTATGGAAGTACTCATTGCAGGCCTCCTTGCTTGGTATAGAGAAAAATCATTTTCTAAGTTGTCGTGGAAGGAGGATAGTAAACTTTGTCCATGACTATCGTTGAGAAAGAAGAAAGAGTCTCCCTCAAAGAATCATGGTATAGCTACGGGGTGGCCAGCAGCAAATCCATTTAGGAGTGGATATGCCTATAGTTGGGTGGAAACAGGGACCCCTCTCAACAATCGCTTCATGTTTTTGGTTTCTAATAAGTATTTTCATACTCTATGTGTTGGAATGGAAGTAATGGTTGAAATGCTTGTGCTTATGGTTAAATTTTACAAGTGTTCAATGAATCATTAGAAATGCTTATTATTCTTCTGTAAACTTCTCTATCTACATGATTCTTGTTTACTTATGCTTAGCAGCAAGAGAACTATTAGACATGGGTCTTTAAAAGAATTTAAGAACAAATCTGTGATTTATGTATTTGTTGAGAATCCCTTAGGGAAATCTTCCCATGGAATGATTTCGTGATATAGGAGTCGGGGAAGACTTCCCTGGGATACCTTGGTCATATTGAACTCTCATATTTCTCTTCGCGGGAATACTAATTTTGAAATCTATGGAAATAGGACGCCTCCTTCAAACCCGTCACCTATGTGACAGAGGGCTTATGTCCATGATTCTAGCCAAACCGCGGCTAAGTGTTGAGAATTTAGCCTCAAGGATTTTATGATATTCCATATGAACAAGGTCTGGGAACCTTACACTAGGCCTGAAAGGAGCTAAGCTCTTTTTGGCTTTAGAAATCAGGGAGTTCAGAGCTCCGAGGTGTTATGGCCTTACCACTCTTAAACTGACCAAAGGCAACTTGTTGGTTTGGTTACCAATGAGGTTGACTAAAATCTATAGGTTTCCCTAAACTTTGACCGATGGAACTATCCCACCATTAAACCCTGACCCACTTACCAATCGCAGAGTAATGTGATCCATAGATCAGAGGGTATTCGGAAGCCACCCTAGCCATTGCATCTATGTTGAGGTCATTTCGACGTTGACTACTTCGGGACAACATAGGTGTCATAGCGCCAAATTCCCTGAATGTTGGAGTTGTGAATTAATGTGAGCCATGGATCTTGGGATTCCACTGAGAACCCCTCTTAACCAACTGATCAACCAGTGGAGGGACTTGCATACAACACTTTGGAAAATTCCTACTTTAGGAGAGAGGAGATGTCAAAATGCCAGAGCCCCAGAATGTCAGAGCTGTGAAATAACGAGAACTGTAGATCAACGGATGCTTCAGGATCTTCCCTAGACATTGGATCTATGCCAAGGTCAGTATGGGTTTGACCACTCTAGGAGCAAGGGGGTGGTAAGTGGGAAGAACACCGAATTAGTGAAGTGATAAGAGTCGTATATCGGAGGACATTTCAGGATCTCCCATGACTGTTATATCTAGACCATGGTTAGCCCGATGTAGACCACTCCGGGAGCAAGGAGGAAGTCACACAACAGATCCCATGAACATTGAAGTTACGAAGTAACTAAGGTCATATATCGATGGATCTACATGGACGCATCTCGACCGTGAGATCTAAGGGTTTTGGAAGGCTATTAGTTCGGAGTGATAGGGGACACTGATGTCACCCAGGCTGATGTGGACCCATGTTTGACATGACACGTGTCACCTTGATTTGTACTTTTTGTAGACCCTATGTGCCCATTAGAACATGACATGTGTCACCCACTGATGGGGCCATATGTCATCTCTTCCTTGTCGTGTGTCACCCCCACCTTGGCACATATTCTTTTGGACTATTGGTGGGTGGAGTACTCAAGAACCACTTGTCCTTTCCTATGTGTTTAATATGCCACCATGTCAAAGGGTGGACCCTTCGGGAGTCCGGGACTTCAGAACTCCAGAGGTTTGGGGTGTAGTGTCCTAGATAAGCCGAAGGAACCGAAGGTTGGAGCCACATGGTGATATTTCAAGCTCCTTTGGAAGTTTGGGAGTTTGGGACTCCAGAGGATATGCGTGTAGAAATAAAAATGGGCATTTAGTGCTGAAGCGTCGAGTGTTGAATTCCCCTTTAACTTATGTGTTATATAAGGATCAGGTTTCATCATTGGATTGGACGGTGGATGGGATTCCACTGTGGATGTAGGAAATTAGGGATTGTACAAATGAGATGGGCCCATGTGGCCCTTGACTTATAATGTCCAAAGAGCTTCGAGAGGCAATAACTTGCAATCCAAAGCTCAGATTTGATCCTGGTAGCAGTCTTTAGAAATCTACGACTGAGTAGAATAGGATGGAGACCTTAGAAAGAGGATTAAATATGATTAAAGTAAGAAACATTTTGGTGCCCCATCCCTAAAAAGGGTACTTATGGGTCGGGTGTGTTATAAATTAGTATGAGAGCAGGCAACAACACTTGGCCTTCTTGGGCTCATGAAGGAGTCACATAAAAATATTATTAGAGACCCTTTAAGGGTAACACCCTATCTTACCCCATTCCTAAGAGGATTATTTAAACCTCTACTGAAGAGAGGAATGAGACTTTATGTTGTTGTTATATGTTTTGAAAAATATGAACTGTGTGTTTTTCATGAACTAGTAGATAATTAGCTAACATAAAATGTTTTATCAGCACCCAAGCAGTCAGTGGACAACAAGAAAACTATAACGTGAAGGATGGTGACACACTAGGAATTGGGGGAAATCTCCCACAATAGAGGGGAATAAATTGATGAGAGGAGGGTGGTGGAAACCCCTCCATATTTGGATGAAACTGTAAGAAGCCTCACGGAAGAATTACAGAGTTGTAAGGTTGGAAATGAAAGACTGATAAAAGAGTAGGAAAACCAAACTGAAATTAACACAATCCTACTACAAATCTTATCAGATATGCAAAGGAAACTGCACCATAGACCAAAAACCATCCGTGTGGACAGACATCATACCAAGAAAAATCAGAGTCCACATAATATATGAAAGCATGGACCTAAAAATGACCACACAAGGAGAAGCACCTCAAATAAGGTCCAACATGGAGCCAAGATACACTCATAGGAAGAATCTTGTAGTGAGGAAACTGACAACTCTAAGGAATATTCTAGTAGAAAAAATATCTCACATTCCCATAGGAGAAGGAAGAAGAGGAAACATTCCAAGAGCCATGAACCTAAAGATTTTAAGAAATCTAAACCACCCACTTTTGATGGAAAGATTAAGAAGGGGGAATAAGTAGAAGTTTAGTTGCTTGGCTTGAAGAAGTAATTCAGAGTCCATGACTACTATGAAAACTTAAAGGCTCTAATATCCATTTTCAACCTAAATGGAAAGGCCTTCATTTGGTGGTAGGACCTTAGGAATGTGAAGGGAATCCACGAGAAGGGATTGTCATGGAAACAAATTGATAAATACTTCAAGAATAAGTATATGTTAGAGAAATACATTGATGGGAAGACCAAGGAGTTATATGAACTCAAGTTAGGACAACTCACCATACATGAATATATCAACAAATTTCTTGAGCTGATAAGGTATGTGCTCTACATAAAAGATGAAAAGGTGAATATGCAACGATGTTTTAGTGGATTACCTCAGTCCTTCCAGGACAAAATTGAGTTTGATGAGCCAAATACCTTAGAAGACATTATCCGGAAGATAATGTATTGCTATGCGAAATTCAAGAATAAGACAGAACCTCATGAGGATTGGAAGAATAAAATTAATTTGGGATTCAAGAAGAATGGGTTTAAACTCTTAAGATTTAAGAACCATGGAAAAGGTTTTAATAAGAGCCTTCCTACTAAAAGTGTATATCATAAAAAATTTCTATCTCGGAGTGGAAATAAACCCTTTGGAGCAACCTCAAGTAATATTGATAACACAAAGAGAGAACCCTTGAAATGTTGGGGTTGTGGAGAAGAACATTTGTTGACTTCCCACATAGGCAACAAAACAATAGGAGGGTCCACAATGTCCAAGAGGATACCACAGTCAATTATGTGGCTAGGATCATGCCACAAATTTATGAAGCCTTAGATAATAGACAATATGACCACCAAGTTTTAGTGGTGGAAATAGAAGGTATGATTGCCAACCATCTAGTTTCCATTTTAATTGACCTTGGTTCTAATTTGAGTTATATTTCCCCTCAAACTGTTGAGAAATGTAAATTGCAACAAGTTTAACATGTTAAATCATGGTTGGTAAAATTAGCCAGTGGAACCAAAAGAAAATTAACAGAGGTCATACCAACATGTCAATTCATTATGAATGGATTACCCACCCAAGCAACCCTAAACATTCTCCCTTTAGGATCTTATGACATGTTGATTGGCATGGACTGGTTGGTTTCCCATAAAACCAAATTGGATTGTTACCATAAAACTTTGGAGTGTGAAGATGAACAAGGGAGAAAGATAACCCTACAAGGGATTCAAAATCATGTCTCAGTGAGACAAATACCATCCCTTCAAGTGAAGAAGTGTTGCAAAAAAGGATGTCATTTATATGAAATACTAGTGTTGAACATTGTTAAGGGCAGTAAACCAAACCTAGAGGACCATACCATATTAAGAGAGTATAAATATGTGTTTCTAGAAGAGGTACCAAGTCTACCTCCAAGAAGAGATATTGAATTTTCAATAGAGCTTGCACCAGGAGCGATGCCAGTGTCTAGAACACCCTATAGAATCAGTATACCAGAGTTGGTTGAGCTCAAACTATAGTTGTAACATCCCCGACCACCCATAGGTTAGGGTACGCCACCTTCAAGCCAACCCTTAGACTTCTTTCTCTTATCGATACATTTTTAAATGAATAAGGATGCATAAAAGAAAAGATCTAATGACATGCACAACAATAACAATCAAGCATGCATATTCTAAAGATTCAGTCAAACAATAAATAAATACACAACATAATACATTCATATATAGGTAAATAATACCATAACAGAGAGCACTTATATTTATAAAATATGACACCAACTAGTTGCAGACCAAGGATGTTCCACCCAATCGTAGACACTATTGTTCTAAATATCAACAACAATATCACCCCCGATCCAGGACTATGAATCCACAAGGGCAGTTCCAGAGTGTTACCTGGATTCCCAAACCAGTCAGCACTCAAGCTCTCACAAGATTTCCCAACACTCATAGAAATCCAAGTACCTGGCTCTCTTCCACCCAGCCTACACCACCCAAGAGAATGGACCTCCACCCTTCTCTGCCACGCAATCCCTCATGGAGTCCTTCTCCTTTTAGGGCTCCAACGCAACTGGTCCAGAATCTCAATGTTGCAAATATCAGGACTCGCAGCTGTGAAAAAAGTTGGACACAAGCCAACACATCTCAGACATGCAGGCCTCAATTCATGGGTGGATTACACCAATGACCACTACAACCAACGATACCATGGCTACTATTCGACAGTTTGTTTCCCTTTTCCAAGCCAAGGCGTGGATGAGGATGGATCAATGAGTGATAGGTAAGGACGAGATAAATGAACGAGTGAGTAATTGAGTGAATGAATGAAGCGAATGAAGGAGTGAATGAGAAAATGAGTGAAGGATCAATCATGCAACCCCTCCAACAGACCAGGGGCAGGTTTAATTATTTCATGGGAATAAATAACCTCGTGGCCTCCCCCAAGAAGCTCACATAATTGATCCACTCCCTTAGACAAAATGGTAATTAAAATAGGAAATAAAAAATTATCCCCTCAAGCCCCCCTCTCTTGTGGAATCATAACCCCCTATAACTCTAGTCCTTGTTTGTTTAGCAGCCAGCGATGTGTTTATTATTAATAATGATCAAAACAATAGATTTCTTAGGCACACTAGCCCCTTTTAATTGTTTGGGGACCTCTAGCCTCTTGAGAATTAACAAAATACATTATTTAATATGGGGCTCAAAACCTAGGGTGTTACATCCCATTCCCCTTATTTTGGCACTGTCCTTAATGCATATACAAAATAGAGATCAAAATCTCAAAATTTATTCAAAAATTCATGGGTACTCTGCCTGCATGGAATCTTCATGCTCCTAGCTAGCATATTCAGGACTGTAGCAGGTCCACTGAACTTTTTCCAGCTCTATAACTCGATTCCAGAGCATTTTGACCTTTATGTCCAATACTCGCACTAGCTATACCTGAAAGTCTCCCTCTATCTCTACCTAAATCAGATGCCAATCAATAACATGTTTAAGATCATGTACATATTTCTTTATCAAAGAGACATGAAATACATTATGCACATTCATGGAAGCAGGAAATGCAAGCATGTATGCAACTAGCCCTATTCTTTCCAATATTTCAAATGGACCACAGAACCTGGCTGACATCTTTGTACAACTACCCAATTTCAAAGAGATTTTCTTGGGCTTCGCTTTCAGAAGTACATGCTCCCCTACTTTAAATTATCTAGTTGTCATATTCTTATCTGCATAAACTTTATGTCTATCCTGATTTGTCTTTAAATCCTGCTTGATCTTAACCATCTGGTCTTCCATATCCTTGAGCAACTCTGGCCCAAGTACCACTCTATATGTTGTGTTGTCCCAACTCACTGGAGTATTGCATTTCCTACCATACAAGGATTCAAATGGGATCATTCTCAATGAATCTTTATACCCATTATTATATGCAAACTCAACCAAGCGCAAGTAATATTCCCACTTTGATGTCTTATCCATCACATACATTCTCAGCATATCTTCAATTACTCGGTTGACCCTCTTTGTTTTCCCATCTGACTGTGGATGGTATGTTGTGCTAAAGTTTAGATTTGTACAAAATCCTTTAAACAACCCCCTCGAGAAATTGGAGGTAAAATTTGTATCTCTATCTGAGACACAATTGTTCTAGGTATCCCATGCAACCTAGAAATCTCCCTTGTGTAAATTTCTGCAATATTAGTCGTTGTATGTGTTGTTTTTACAGGAACAAAATGAGCAGCCTTTGTTAATTTGTCAACCACTACCATGATTGAATCATGCTGTCTTATTGTCTTGGGTAATTTAGTTATGAAATCAATGGTGATCACTTCCCATTTGTTCTCTGGGATTGGTAATGGCTAGAGAAAACCCGTTGGGTGTCTATGCTCAGCCTTCACCTTTTGACATTCCATACATCGAGCGATGTAATCAACAACATCCTTTTTCATTCCCAACCAAAAGAATTGGATTATTGTTGTTGTAATCATTTTCTGGTAACTGGGATGTACATCATAAGGAACATCATGCATTTCCTTCAATACCAATATCCTCAGTTCTTTGGAACTAGGAACATAGATTATGTTCTTATGCATAAGTAATTCATCTTCCTTTAACTCATACTCCTTTATTTTATGTTGTATATATCCTTATTGTAAGCTTTCCTTTACCTGTAGGTAATGTTGTTCTGTAACAAGATCATCTAAAATTCTTCTCTTCAAGTCTGACTGATCCATACTGACAGCAGTAGCATGCATGAGATGCACTCTTCTACTAAGTGCATTGGTGACTTTATTCTCTTTTTCTTTGATATGCTTGATATCAAGATCATATTCACTTAAAAATTCCATCCATATTGTTTTCTTGGAATTCAAGGTCATTTGTTCAAAAATATACTTCAGGCCAATGTGGTATGTTCTTAATTCAAATATCTTCCCCATGAGGTAATGCTTCCACATCTTCAAGGCGTGGGAAATGGCAGCAAACTCCAAGTCATGTGTGGCATAGTTCCTCTCATGTTCTTTAATCTTTCTGGACTCATAACCAATGACATGTCCATCTTGCGTGAGGACTCCCACAAGTCCTTCCTTACATGCATCTGTACATACCACAAAACTTTCATTTGGGTCAGCAATCTTTAACATAGGTGCACTAGTAAGTAATTCCTTCAACGGATTAAAATTATCTTTACACTTGGGTGTCCATTCAAATTCAGTTCCCTTCTTTTGCAAATAAGTGATGGGATGAGAAATATTAGAGAACCCTACTATGAACCTTCTGTAGTAACCTGCTAATCCCATAAAATATTTGACTTCATACACATTTCTGGGTGTTGGCCATCCTCTAATGGCTTCAATCTTCTCTGGATATACTGCTATGCCCTACTCTGAAATAATGTGTCCCAAGTAATGTATCTTATTTTGATAAAAAGAACACTTACTCATCTTGGCATACAACTGATGTTCTATTAGCACTTGCAATACCAGTCTTAAGTGATGTTCATGCTCCTCTTCAGACTTAGAATAGAAAAGTATGTCATCCAAGAACACTATGACAAACTTATCCAAACAATTTTTGAATATGCCATTCATTAAGCACATAAAGACATGCAGTGCATTGGTCAGTCCAAATGGCACCACTACAAATTCATAATGCCCATACCTAGTCCTAAAGGCTATCTTATGAATTTCTTCCTCCTTGATCCTTACCTGATGGTATCTTGACCTCGGGTCAATCATTAAAAATATCCGTTTCCTCTTAGTTGATCAAAGAGGTCATTAATTCTGGGTAGAGGATACTTGTTATTTATAGTATACTTATTCAGTTGTCGAAAGTCAATACACAGCCTCAAGGTTCCATCTTTCTTTTTCACAAAGAGTACTGGTGCTCCCCAAGGTGAAACACTTGGACGTATGTACCCTTTCTTCAACAATTCCTCCAGCTGCATTTGTAATTATTTTAACTCTAGTGTGCTCATTTTGTAAGGTGTTTTTGACACCAAGGCAGCTCCTGGCACTAAATGAATAGAGAAATCTATCACCCTTTTTGGTGGAAACCCTAGTATTTCTTGGAATACATCCTCTAATTCTTGTAGTATCGAGAAATATTCAAGGCTCGACCCCTTTGTCTTTTTTTTCTCCTCCACATGGGTTGCATACATTTGACACTCTTTTCTGAAACATCTCTTTAGTTGTAAGGCTTAAATCTCTCTTATAGAGATGGGTCTTGGAACTCCTTTCACAATGCTTTATTTTCCATCTCCATCAAGACAGGTAAATGTTTTTCTATGACAATCTAGGACAACATGATGCTTTTCCAGCCAATCCATTCCAATTAGAATATCATAATACCCCAATGGTATAATGTTCATATCAACATTTTTATTCACATCATTACGACTTATGGAACATCCTCTGACCATATCATGGATTCTCCTTTTGGTTCAAGTGGCTAGTTGAACCAAACTTGAATTTCAAAGCTTACTTTTCTCCAAATGTAATCTATCCACTATTTTAGGATCAATGTAACAATGACTTGCTCCTTAATCAATTAAAATAGCAATAGGATGATTTATGATCTTACCTTCCATCTCAATCATATTGGACCAGTACTCTCCTTGTCGATCATCTAAAGCTGCATAGATTCTTCCCATATCTTCAATTGTTATAGCCTCTTGGACGTTGTGCACATTCTTCACTCTGTCCTTTTTCTGGGGGCAATCCTTGTACAAGTGATCTTCTTTACATCCCCAACATTGGATAGGTGGTCTTCCCCTTTTTACCAAGGAGTCTTCTTTATTGGATTCACCCTTAGCATATTGATCTTGATGATTTCTATTAGGCTCATTCCCATTGAAGGGAGGTTTGAATCCTTTCCTCCTCTGATCAGACTTCTCCTTCTTCTTATCCTTCCAAGATTTTTGTAGGGATTCTCTTCCCTAGCCTTGTTCATACATGCATTTATCCTTCCTGATGGCCTCAATCAAGGTATTGGGTTCATCATACCTAATATTTTCTTTATAAAAGGTTGGCAATCCACTCAAAAACCTCTGTATCTTTACCTTTTCATCGTTTATAAACCAAACATATTTTAACAATCCCAAGAAATTCTTCTCATATTCTTCCATAGTCATTCTTCCTAGCCTAAGTTCAAAGAACTCCTACATTTTCTTGTCATAGAAATGCTTTGAGAGGTACTCCTTATGGAAGTACTTATTGAATTGCCTCCAAGTGATCCTATTCTCATTAATATGCTCAACCTGCTTCAGTTGATCCCCCCACATTACAACTTTCCCATGTAAATGTAAGGTGGAAATTATGGCTTCTAGATTTGATGAATAGTTATTCAATTAAAAATATCTCCCGAGTCCAAGAAACCATGCTTCGGCATCATCTTCCCTTTCTTTTTCACCATCAAAGGATGGTGTCTTAAGCTTTCTCGGCTCTCCTTGAAAACTGTCCACTTCTTGTCTCCTCCTTTGATGCCTAACAGGATACACCTCTGGACTGCTTACGTAATATCTATTCATAAAACCTTCTTGTTGAGTAAGGAGGTGAGTGGTGTTTACGACTTCTACTGGCACTTTTGGAATGACCAGCTCTTCCATGATCATCTCTTCTTTCATGACACCTTCCGTATTCCTCTTGCTTTGATCCATTCTTGGCTTGAATTTGCAGTTGATTTAAGCTTAGCAGCACTCAATCATTTATATGACTTTGCTCCCTCATCAACCTCTCGTTGTCTTCCTTGTAGCTTAGCAGTTCTATTTTTAGGATTCTTACAGTTTCTAGAAATGTTTCTTTCTCCCCTCGACCCTTGCATCCATTAGATTCTTTCTCTGCATTTCCAATTATGGTATTCTGGCCTTAGGCCTCATTATCACGACTGGAGGCTCCCTCGCCTTCTTCCATTTACTCAATACGTATTTTGAGATGATGTGTTTAAACCCCTTAATTATGAAAAATGTGCAAGTGACCATTTTGTTCGAATTAAGCATATGATAAACAAAAAATTTCAAACCATGTTATAGGTCCCTTTTATTCTCAATTCATGAAGAACATATATATATCAATCTGCACCATATAACACTTCCATGTTATCTCTTAGCCGATACATAATTTAATTTTTCATAGGAACTCCCTTCAAACCATTTCCTCGAGTGACCATGGCTTGAAACCATGACCAAATCCTTCCTGGCACTTTCTTCATTAAAATTACTATATTGTATATCGTGTGGTTGAAAATCGATTGAGGGCTGAGATCGACAGTCGATAGTAATTGTGGGCTAACGACGTGCTCACTCTTTATCGAAGAGATCTGTCCCCACAATATGAAAAGTGCTCACCCAAATCTCCTTTAAATCGTGGTCATTGATCCCTTGTCCCGATGAGATCAACAGTGCTAGTAAATAGTGGGATGTAAACTAGCACGTCCACAAATTTTTCCTCCTCTCCATGCAATGGTCCGCCACTGTCTATTTTTTGTTCATAGATCGACGGTTATCCGTGAGTCCTGCTTTCTTAGTGCCCTGTTCCAATCTCACACTAATAGGCGCTAGCTCCTTCCTTGTCTGTGACCTTGGGATGTGACCCAGGGCCTACCCTCTTGGGCTCTTCGCAACTTCGGAACCTTCATCCAGGACTAGATCAATGATCCTCATCCTCATTCATGATCAACCATCGAGATCCATGTCGGGACTTCGCACTTCAGGATTTCAGCACTTTCGACCTCTGATTTTCCTTGGAGTACTTTGTACCTGAAGTTCTATATTAGGAACCACACGTCCACCTCAAATCAACAACTCTATTCCACTTCGATACTTCGGCCTTCAGAAGTCTCAACTTTCCTTGCTTGCTTCCTCCTGGAATGCTTCCACCTGGAGTTCACGATCTGTCGACATGTGTCCTCCCACAAATCGATGGTTATGAATCACTTCGGCTCTTCGGGCTTCGGCAGTTTCAAACTCTCCTCCTTCACTTTCTCCCGGAGTGCTTTCACCTGAAGTAAATGATCTGTCAATGCTTATCTCTCACAGATCAACAGTTGTGAATCGCTTCAGCTCTTCAAGCTTCGGGAGTTTCCAACTCTCCATTTTCACTTTCTCCCGAAGTGTTGATCCTTTGAACCGCTGCGAGATCTAATGTTGCATGTCTTCTAGGATCAAAGGTCGATATGTACTCCGACCTTTGGGAGTTCTTGACCCAATGCAAATTGTCACATCATTTTCCTTTTGAGTGCCCAATCTCTGGACTGCACGATCTGTCACCACGTGGCGAAATACTAGAAGCGAACACATGGCCCAATCAGGTGGGTGACACATGTCACATTCTAACTAACATTTCAATCCTATATATGTTCAAAACTTGTTGACATGTGGCACACATCCCATGTCTCCACGTCATCCCAGGTGATGTCCATGAGCCATGTCACTTTGAAATTTTGGTCTTCGAAAGATTTTACGCTTGCACTCCTCAAGTCTCCTGAACTCTGAATTTTTGAACCACTTAACCTTTAGGGGTCCACATTAGGATTCGAAACTTTGAACTTCAGAACTTCGGGCTTCGGGAGTTTCCATACTAGCACACTCCAATTCTCTCAAACTGTGAATTATCAAACTGGACAATCTTCTGACACGTGTCTCCCTTATCGGATGATCCATATTAACTATGGACTTCGGTACTTTAGGATTCCTTTACTCACTCATCTTATTCTTGCTTCCTCCCAGAGTATGAGATCACCTGACACGTATCCCCTTCTTGAATATCAATGGCCACGAGTGATTGCAGAGACTCAATTCGCTCACTCTTTAATTTCCTTACCTATCTCCACAAAGTGAAGATGTTCATCCGTAGTGGGATCAATATCCACAGTCAATCTATTGATCTAGCAAGATCAATGATCCTTAGTGATTTTGGGCTCACAACTTGCAGAAAATTAAATTTTCTTCATGATCCCTACAATGCCTCCCCATCGTCGATTTCTCTCCAATGAGATCTGACGATTGTGACTTAACCCTTTCTTCACCTTCATTGAACGACCCTTGTTCACTTGCCCCCTAATCCAATGATCTCAGATCTATCTTGATCCCATAGTGGCGATCACTCTTGAATTCGAAAGGGACGGGAACTATCCTTCGAACCCTTACAAAGAATCTCTGACGTTCTATCTCCTACGTATATTCTCCAATTCCATTCCTCCTGATATTTTCAACTTCATGGTAAGAATTTGATCTCAACCATGAGACTCTAACCAACATACTCAGCCCATACCGACCTAGTGTTTCAACCTGAAGTTGTGATACCAATCTATAATGTCCCGGGACACCCACAGGCCGGGGTACGCCACCTTCAAGCCCACCCTTGGAATTCTTTCTCTTATCGATACATTTTTAAATTAATAAGGATGCATAAAAGAAAAGATCTAATGACATGCACATCAATAACCGACAAGAATGCATATTCTAAAGATTTAGTTAAACGATAAACAAATACACAATGGAATACATTTATATACAAGTAAATAATACCATAACAGATAGCACTTATCTTTATAAAAGATGACACCAACTAGCTGCAGGCCAAGAAAATTCCACCCAACCATAGACACTATTGTTCCAAATATCAACAACAATATCACCCCCGAGATAGGACTATGAATCCACAAGAATGGTTCTAGAGTGTTACCTGGCTTCCCAAACTAGTCAGTACTCAAGCTCTCACAAGCTTTCCCAGCACTCACAACAATCCAAGTACCCAACTCTCTTCTACCCATCCTACACCACCGAAGAGAATGGACCTCCACCCTTACCTTCCACGCAGTCCCTTAGGAAGTCCTTCTCCTTCCAGGGCTCCAATGCAACTGGTCCAGAATCTCAATGTTGGAACTCTCAGGACTTGTAGCTGTGAAAAAATATGGAGACAGGCCAATGAATCTCAAACATACAGGCCTCAAGTCATGGTTAGATTACACCAGAGACCACTACATCCAACAATACCATGGATACTCTTCGGCGGTTTGATTCCCTTTTCCAAGCCAAGGTGTGGATGAGGATGGATGAATGAGTGATATGTAAGGATGGGATGAATGAATGAGTGATTAAGTGAGTGAACAAATGAATCAAATAAGCGAGCGAATGATAAAATGAGTGAACGATAAATCATCCAACCCCTCCAACAGACCAAGGGTGGGTTTAAGTATTTCATGGGGAATCGAGAACCTCTTGGCCTCCCCCAAGAATATCACGTAACTAATCCACTCCCTTAAACAAAAGGGTAATTAAAATAGGAAATAAACAATTACCCCTCAAGCCCCCTCTCTTGTGGAATCATAGCCCCCTATAATTCTAGTCCTTATTTGTCTAGTAGCCATCGATGTGTTTATTATTAATAATGATCAAAACATTACATTTTGTAGGAACACTGGCCCCTTTTAATTGTTTGGGGACCTCTGGCCTCTTGAAAATTAACAAAATATATTATCTAATATGGGGCTCAAAAACTAGGGTGTTACAACAACTAAAGGAGATGATGGACAAAGGCTACATTCAGTGTAGTGTGTCTCCATGGGGAGTTCCAGCCTTGTTTGTGAAAAATAAGGATGGCACACTCAGGTTATGCATAGACTATAGACAACTCAATAATATGACCATTAAGAATAAGTATCCCTTGCCAAGGATTGATGACTTGTTTGACCAACTAAGGGGTGCTACAATTTTCTCCAAGATTGACTTGAGTTATGGATACCATCAGGTCCGAATTAAGGATGAATACACCCACAAAACAACCTTTAGGAAAATATATGGTCACTATGAATTTGTAGTTGTTCCATTTGGGCTTACCAATGCACCAACCACCTTCATGTGCTTAATGAATAATGTACTCGGTAATTTCTTGGACAGATTTGTATTGGTTTTCATTAATGATATCCTAATATGTTAAAAGAATAGGGAAGAGCACGAAGAACATCTCAATCTAGTGCTTCAAGTGCTAAGAGAACATCAACTCTATGCTAATTTTAGTAAGTATGAATTTTTCCAGAAACAAGTCCATTACTTAGGGCACATTATTTTTTAAGAAGGAGTGGCAGTCAATCATGACAAGATCAAATCCATTATGGATTGGCCTACCCCAAAGGATGTATATGATATCATATCCTTTATGGGCCTAGTAGGATACTATAGGAGGTTCATAAAGGGATTTTCCAAGATTGGTTTCCCAATCACCTCCCTTCAAAAAAAGGGAGTAAAATTCATTTGGACATCAGAATGTGAAAAGAGACTCCAAGTGTTGAAATACCTTCTAACCAATGCACCCATGTTGAATATTGCAGACCCAAACAAGGACTTCCTTGTGTGTATATGTTCCTACAAGGAAGGGCCCGGAGGAGTCCTTATGAAAGAAGGACATGTTATTTTCTATGAATCCAAAATATTGAATAAGAATGAAATCAATTATGTGACCCATGACCTAGAATTGCCTGCCATAGTACATGCTTTAAAAATGTGGAGGTATTAGATCCTAGGTAGGAGATTTTTGCTTATGACAGACCATAGTGGGTTGAGATATCTATTGATAAACCAAAACTCAATGCTAGAGAAGCTAGATGGATTTCTCTCATTAGTGAGTTTGAATTTGAAATCAGACATATCAAAGGAAAAGAAAATAGGGTGGTTGATGCCCTTAGCAGAAGTATGAAAGTGATTCACTTGGAAACCGTAAGCACCTGTGAAACAAATGTCAAGGAGAGAGTAAAAATTGCACAAGAAATAGATGCATTTTTCAAGATTGTGAAATCATACTTAGAGCAAGAGCCCACGGGGATGAAGTATGAGGGTTATCAATTATTGAATGATGGCCTGCTAACTTACAAAGGTAGGTTGTATATTCCAAATTGTGATGACTTGAAGAGGTTCATAATGGATGAACTACACAAAATACCATATATTGGTCATCATGGTTATCAGAAAATGATCACAACCACTAGGAAACTATTTTATTGGCCTAGACTGAAAAAGGACATAGTTGATTACTTAGATAAGTGTCTAGAAAGTCAGCGGGTTAAGGCAGAGCATTGACATCCAGCAGGTTTGTTGCATCCCCTACCAATTCCAGAATGGAAATGGGAAACCATCTCCATGGATTTCATCATAGGGTTACCAAAATCGACCAAACATAATGACATCATCATGATAGTGGTGGACAAATTGAGAAAGGTTGCTCACTTCATTCCCATCAAGTCAACTTGCAAGGCAATATATATTGCCAGTATTTTCATGAAAGAAATATTTAGACTACGTGGCATGCCTAAGGAAATCATATCTGAAAGAAATACAAAATTTACTTCAAACTTTTGGAAATATTTGTTTATTGATTTTGAAATTAAATTGATATTTAGTACAGTCTATCACCCTCAAAATGATGGACAAACAAAGAGGGTAAACCAAGTGTTAGAGGACATGTTAAGGATGCATGTAATGCATCATCCTAAGAAGTGGGAAGACTAACTACCACTGGTAGAATTTTCCTACAACAATGGCTATTAAGAGTCATTGAAGATGGGCCCTTTTGAGGCCCTCTATGGTAGACACTGCAAGATCCCAATCAGTTGGGATAACCCAGTAGACAGAATTACAATCGGGCTAGATATGCTAAAGGAAATGGAACAATAAGTAATTCAGATAAAACATAATCTAAAATTAGCTCAGGATAGACAGAAAAGCTATGCAGACAGAAATAGGACTCCTAGAGAGTTCAAAGTAGAGGATCATGTGTATCTTTGAGTTAGACCCAGAAAAATATCCTTGAGAATGGGAGCCTTTTCCAAGATGGCACCTCGATATTTTGGACCCTTTGAAATTTTGGATAGAGTGGGGCCTTCAACATATAGACTAGCACTCCCTCCCACAGTGAAGGCACATAATGTTTTCCATGTTTCATTACTGAAGAAATATGTACATGATTCTAATCATATAATTGACTGGTTTGTGATTCAGGTGGAACCAGAGGGGGAATTCCTTCTAGAACCACAATGCATAATATATAGGAAGGAAATATCACTCACAGACATAATCATTGCACAGGTCAAGGTGGATTGGAAACACTTTGTTCCATATGAAACTACATGGGAAATGGAAGATGCTATGAAACATGCATAACCATTTTTGTTTACTTCTGTACATATGGAGCACATTGATAGGTAGAACATCGAGGACGATGTTCCTTTAAGGGGAGGGTATTGTAATACCCATGTTTCCCATAGATTGTAAATATAAATATAACTTTCCAAAAGACTGTGGCAGATTGAATGTGTGTGAATGTTGGATTTGATGAACCTTTTGTTATAAAAGGTAATGTATGTATTTTTGTTATAAATTAAAATGGATGGTGTTGCATAATTGTTGAAAAGAGGGTTTTCCAAGATATATCATGATGTTATGAGAGATGTTTTCAGTCCAAGCTAATAAACTGGGTTGCATAGAAGACAAGTGACTATGGAATTACTCGTTGCACGCCCCCTTGCTTGGTATAGAGAAAAATTGTTTACTAAGTTCCTGTGGAAGGAGGAGAGTAACCTCCGTCCCTGACTTTCGCTGAGAAATAAGAAAGAGTCTCTCGGGATGGGTTGTTCCTACGGTAAATATGTTTAGGATTGGTTGTGCCTATGGTTGGGTGGAAACAGACACCCCTCTTAGCAGTTGCTTCATGTTTCTAGTTTCTAATAAGCATTTTCATACTCTGTGTGTTGGAACGAAAGTAATGGTTGAAATTCCTATGCTTATAGTTAAATTTTACAAGTGTTCAATGAATAATTAGAAATGCTTATTATTCTTCTGTAAACTTCTCTATTTACATTATTCTTTTTTACTTCTGCTTAAAATAAGGAGAACTATTAGACATGTGTCTTTAAAATAATTTAAGAACAAATTTGTGATTTTTTTATTTGTTGAGAAGCCCTTAGGGAAATATTCCCAAGGAATTATTTTGTGATATAGGAGTTGGGGCAGACTTTGCTTAGATACCTCAGTCGTATCAACCTCTTGAATTTATCTTCATGGGAATACTAATTTCAAACTCTGTGGAAGGAGGATGCCTCCTTCAAACCCTTCACATATGTGATAGAGGGATTATGTCCACGGTTCTAACCAAACCGCGGCTAAGTGTTGAGCATTTAGCCTTGAGGCTTGTTTGAGATTCCATATGACCAAGGTTTAGGAACCTTGTGCTAGGACCGAAAGGAGCTAAGCTCTTTCTAGCTTCAGAACTCTAGGAGTTCAGAGCTCCGAGGTGTTATGGCCTTACCACTCTTAAGCCAGAAGAAGGAAACTTGTTGGTTTGGTTACCAACAAAGTTGAATGAAATATGGAGGTTTCCCTAAACCATGATTGATGGACCTATCCCACCTTTAAACCATGACCCACTTACCAATTGCAGAGTAATGCAATCCGTAGATCCTAGGGTATTTGGGAGCTTCCCTGGACATTGGATCAATGCCAAGGTCAGTCTGACATTGACTACTTTGGGAGAATGGACGTTTCATAGTGCCAAATTCCCCAAATGTCGGAGTTGTGAATTAATGTGAGTCATGGATATGGGGATTCCATTGAGAACCCCTCTTAACCGATCGATCAACCAGTGGAGGGACTCATATATAGCACTTCGACGAAGTCCTACTTTGGGAGAGTGGAGTTGTCATAATGATAAAACCCCTGAATGTCGAAGCTGCAAAATAATGAGAACCATAGATATAGGGACGCTTCGAGATCTTCCCTAGTCATTAGATCTATGCCAAGGTTAGTGTGATGTTGACCACTCTGAGAGAAAGGGGGTGGTAAGCAAGCAGAACACCCAAATGTTGAATTCGTGAAATGATAAGATCCGTAGATTTGAGGAATTTTATGGATCTCCCAAAACCGTTAGATATAGACCATGGTAAGCCCAATGCAGACAACTCCAAGAGTAAGGAGGAATTCACACGGTTAATCCCCCGAACGTCGAAGTTACCAAGTAACGGAGGTCGTAGATCAATGGATCTATGTGGACGCATATTGACTGTGATATCTAAGGGCAGTGGAAAGATATCAGTCTGGAGTGATGGGGCACACTAACATCACCCAGGGTGATGTGGACCCACGTTTGATGTGCCACATGTCACCTTTATTCATACTGTTCATAGACCCTATGCACCCATTAGAACGTGACAAGTGTCACCCACTGAGGGGGCCACATGTCATATTTTCCTTATCACGTGTCACCCGCCCTTGGCACATATTCGCTTGGCCTATTGGTGGGTGGATTAATCGAGACCCACTTGTCCTTGCCTCTGCATTTAATATGCCACCATGTGCAAGGGTGGACCCTTGGGGAGTCTGGGACTTTGGAACTCTAGATTTTTGGGGTCTATTGTCATAGATAAGTCGAAGGGACCAAAGGCCAGAGCCATGTGGTGATATTTCAGGCTCCTTCTAGAGTTCGGGACTTCGGGACTTTAGAGCATATGCATGTAGAAATAAAAAGGGGCATTCAACACTGAAGTGTCAAACGAAGAATTCCCCTTTAGCTTATGTTTTAAATGAGGATCATGTTTCATCGTTGGATTGGATAGTGGATGGGCTTCCACCTTGGATGTAGGAACTTGGGGATGATACAAATGAGATGGGCCCACATGAGCGTTGTGTGGCCCTTGATAATAACACCCAAAGAGCTTGAGGAGGTCATAACTTGCAATCCAGAGCTTGGATTTGAGCCTGGTAGCAGTTGCTAGAAACCCAGAGTTGAGTAGAAGAGGATGGATACCTCAGAAAGAGGATCCGAGATGATTAAATTAAGCAAAATTTTGATGCCCCATCCCTAAAAAGGGTACTTAGGGTTCGGGTGTGTTATAATTGTATATATGGATATAGTGTGGGTCTCTACTCGTCCTACCTCATGGAAAATAAATTGATTGTTACCACCAAGATCAAGGACGATGAGAAACACATTTAGCAATCTTAGGTTGTGGGGTTGTTTCTTGTTACTAGAGATGTCAACAGAGAGCCCTGGGCGAGGCCTTGCGTGAGAAGAAGGGAACCCATTGATCCAAGTGGATATCAATGGCCTCCCACCTCTTCCAGCTGGCTCACATACAAATTTCATCTTGGCAGTTACAATTTTCATCTTGGCAGTTTTTTTCTATATTTTTGAGTCCCAAAATTCTGGGGCCTTTTTTAGGCCCTAAACAACGTTTTTGGACTTTTTTTGGACCAGGGGTTCTTAATGACTTACCTTGAACCCCTAAGAAATTTTTACTTCTCAGATAGACCTTTCTGACGATATATCGAATGCCCTAAACGAATATCATATGAGAAAGTTACGACCTAGGGAAGTTGATGTACCAACTTACCCCAATGGGGCCCACATGAATTTTGGCGCTTCATCTCCTAGGGTTAGGTTTTTGGATGTCTAGGGTTTTGGAATTCATGCTTGATATAAAAAAGGATTTTGAAGCCTCATTATACTCATCTTCTTGTGAATGAGAGTAGTCATCACATATTTTCTTAGAGATAAGCTGCCACCATTCTAGTATGCTTGTTTTCAGTCTGCATTTTATAGTTTTCAACATATTTCTTATTTAGTAGAAGTCAAGTTTTATTGTATATATGTTATTGTTCACTATGTCTCTGCGTTAAAATTATGGGTCTATGGTTTCATTTCATTTCGCTCATAAATCCGTATCACCCATCTACTTGAGGTGCTTGAAAACCTTCCCAATAGAGTGTAGATGAGTAAGTAAATGATGTTTTATTTTGACTTTGATAATATATACAAAGAGAGATACAATTAGGAATCAAGAGAGAATGTTTTCTTCAACTGTTTAATCTTAAAGTTTAGAGGTTTCATCGATAGGTATGCAAACTACTAACGACCTTACATGACCAAGAATGGGGACTAGAAAAGGAAGGCATTGAAAGGATTCAACACTTCTCTCATGACAAAATAACCACCTAGCTATGTATAATACTGCAGTTAAGATATATGCATTATCACCTCCAAATAGTTACAAGAACTATTTATATTCGTATCCACAAGTTTATACGTATCAATAATGCAAGTTAGTAAGGTTAGTATAGTATAAATAATAATAATATAAAAATATTCACACCCATCCAGTTTTGTGTAGGAGAAACATAGAAAGGATGGCCATAAAGTATTACTTGAAGGTTGTAAGAAAAGACACAGAGCTGGAAAATATGGCCAAGTATTTGGTGTGCTTTTCTTTGGTAGATTCTTAGTCGTTGCGCTTTTGGTCATCCACCATAGCTACCCAGAATGCAGTTGTGTGTTCCTATATTTGTAGAGGCAATGTTCTATCATTTTGGATTCCTTTGGTAGTTGGAGTGAGGTTCTTATCTTGTTACTTGAAGATGACTTTAGCTTTGGACCAACTTTAGCCCCATATGGATATGAAATTTCCTTGCACGTACCCCATGTGGAATTTAATTATTGAAAAGAGGACCATGTAACAAACTTAGATGAAATGATTGGGAAAATGGTATAGCATAACACTAACCATGGAAATTGAGTCATGTTTTATTCCATTGAATTACATTTTGTACAAGAATTCTAAGGCTTCATGGGAGTAGCCATTTTGTTAATAACCAAAAATGATTTCAGTCAATGACAGAACATCTCATTTGAAAACATTTTGGGAATAACGTCTTATGACTGAATTTGAAATCTAATGGGCTCTTCACTATTTGAAAATGTACCTGTGTCTAATACTACCTTCTAATTCTCATAGTTTTCAAGGAAATCCATCATTGTTGAATCGATTTCTTCTCATGAGGTAGAGATGTGAGGAGTTTTATGTTTATCTGTGAGGAGGTTCATGAAAATGTAATGGGTTGTGGGTGGGAAAATGAAGTGGTCAAGCATAGCATGAATGAGTGAAATGAACCCTAGGTTTCGCCTTCCAATGTTTTACTCAATACAGACATAAAACAAAATACTTGCCTTATCTATGAAACCATGTGAAGGGTAACTACAGTCATGGAGCCAATGTGGAGGTAAGGAATGTAGCTTGTTTTTTGTTCGAGAGAATGAAAAGAAGGCTCAAATGAATTTTTTTTAAAACATAAAATTTCTCGACTAAGAGATTGACAACTTCTCGGTCGAGAAATTGGAGGATAATCTAAACTATCAGCCAAGAAATAAGGTAGAGAATCTAAACTCTTGACCGAGAGATGTCTTTGTGAGTTCTCAAAGTTTTAATGTGTCATCCAAAAAACAAACTTTTAGTTAAAAAAATTATGTATCCACCAAAACTCATAGCCAATATCATTAGACCAAGGAAAAATTAGGCAAAAACTTGGATGAGATATTTATAAACTCCCAATCGAGAAACTGTAAAATTCTTGGCCGAGAAAAAACATTTTACAATCCCTCCCCACACTTCACTCTAAAAAGTGTTACCCATCTTTGTGTTTTCACCCTTATTTTGACATGCATATTATGAATTGATCACATTATCCCATCATTAAAGTCATTCATTATAACATCAAATCAAAATTGGAAACCATTAGAAATTAATTATGAAACAAATTTATTACTCACGTAATATGTCATCCATTATGAAAAATAATAATCATGGAAAGTTTTATGTAGATAGTATTTAGTATTTCAAATTTGTACTTCACTTGAAAATTCACTTGCATTAGAATTGAAGTTCATTATGTTTGGTGATATATTTTTTATATATGTGTTTCAATGAATGATAGACTTCTTCTATATCAAATTCATTCTGTGTTACTCACTGTTGAAATTGATATGTTGTGTTGAAGTTAAAGTTTCATATAATCATGCAATATTTTATAGGTTAAACCATAAATATCACTTCAACAAAGTATACACAACAAATAAATGTATTACACAAATATTTTTATTTGGGGACCTATGGATTATGGACTCACCATTCTCTAGTAGTGCCAATCTATTTTTTCCATCACATATCAAATTTCAATCAAACTACAAATTTTGAGATATTGCATCACTTTATGTATAAATTTTTCAATATGCATGAAAAATAGTATTTGTTCTTTCGATTGATTATTGATTTGTGTTTGTATTGTGACTAAAATAATTTTCACTAGAAACTCAATTGGTAGCTCACCTTTACAAAGTTGTTCAAATTTATCATACTTGCACCGCGACAAAGAAAATGAAGGCTTCATCTATCATCCAACCTAGTCAAAAACATGATTAAAAACATTAGCTATGAAAAAATGTTAGATAACAATTAATATAATCCAACCATAGTTATGTGCTCAAGAATAGCCAATAATCCTCTATTGATATCCAACTACAACTTATAGTTGGGTTCCTTCATCCAAAATTCATTGCCCTGGATACTTTAAATGAAACATTTAGATTTTAATATCTTGTATTTCTTTTAGTTCAAATTCTATTTCTTAGTAAAATATTTTGGTGGTACAACATCATTGAATCCGACCTATGTCAAAATCACCTTGTTTTCATAAATGAAAGACTTCATTGCATCTTTTAAATCCTTTTGTACATCCATATATATATGATCAACACTTTAGAATCACCATGCATTCTAGTAATTGCACCATTATATATCCATAAACCTTTTGGAAAGTGAGCATGATTTCTTTTCATGTGGGTAAGGTGAGTGTTCTTAATTAACTATAGACTTAGCGAACAAGTTCTATGTACACATACTAGAACTGCTTCTATAGTTATTTGTACATTATAGTGTATCCCCACAATTTGTATCAAGAAGAGGTACCAACATAGGCATACCTCTAGACTAGGTTATGTTTTTTTACTGATTAATGTACAACTACATAGAAATGGAAACATTAAATTTAAAGATATAAAAATGTATCAAAATGAAACTACTTTGATTGCAATATGGAATCCATGAACTCTTCTAAGATAAATAACACATATACAATGATGGTTTGAAGGAGCATTACACCTATGAAAATCAAGCTAGATTGTGTGAAGGAAACCACCCAACAATATGTGCATATACAGATGTGTAACTTACACATGTCGAGGAAGGTAAAATTTTGTTTCCACATCTCATTCTCACAGGTAAGTAAATATTTCGAAGCCAAAAGCTATGATGGCATCTTTTATTATATGACATTGTTTATCTTACATGTATATTATGTATTTATGTCACTAAAATACTTAAAGACATAATTATGCACTTAAGGTTGTGAGATAAACAATTTACTTAAATATGCCCACTAAGATTTAGAGGTTAGAATATTGTTTGTATCCATTGGATAAAACAAAAATGTTGATCCTAAGAAAGAAGGGCACCATCACTATTATTTTCATTTTCCTAGCTTTAACAAAGACTTATGTTTGTGTCCTTGACTATTGACAACTCGACAAGATAGTATTGGCTTTGTCATTTTAAAACTACAAAACCTCTATATATGTTTTTGTATATGAACAAAACCAATGACAACTTTGGGCACCTTGATATATTAATTGTTTGATATGCACCTTCCTTGAATTTTTGCGTATGACACTTATTTTCCAAACTGTATTCAACAAAATGAAATCAGTCAAATATTAATCATTTTTTCCATTCTTATAATAAAACGTTAACGCGTAGGACAAGAATCCGAAAGACTGAACCTAACCAGTCAGAGCAAGAAAAGATGTTGGATTTTCCTTCTCAGCGTTGTTGTTAAAGTATAGGTTTCAACGTGGGCCTTTTTCTAATATTTCTTTTGTTTTTCAAATTCAAAGACCTTTCTAACACGTTCTAGATTATTCAAATCCATCGAGTCAGCTTCCACACTAAAATGTAAGGTATATATTCAAGTTCCACGTATGGTACTTATTTTCCACATAAATATTGTTTATATTCGCAATCGTTGTCCTTCTACTGCCATCAATAATAAGTCCCCTTATGAATTATGGTATAATTGTCTTCCTATTGTTCAACATTTCAGAGTTTTTGGGTCTCCATGTTATGTGTTAATTCCTAAACAACAACGCGACAAATTGGGTGCAAGAAGTCACAAATGTTTTTTCTTGGGGTATTCTAATACCTCCAGAGCTTATTGATTGTATGATGAGGAAAACAAGAAATTTGTTATTTCAAGAGATGTTGTTTTTCTCGAATTTGCTAAAGATGCTTCTACTATTGATAGGCAACTCAATCATTTGGATAGATTCTCTTCCAAGAAGTTTTATTATGAATAGGATAATGATCTCCCACATCCTGAAGGGGGGATTCATATTCTAGACCAGTCTGTGGATTTTCCTTCAACAACACCAGAGAATGAGACCACATCTTTGTAGAAGATAATAATGTTTCTGTAGAAGAACAATTGGCTGATAATAATGTTCCTACTGAGGAAATATTGGAGGATAATAATGGTCATGAAGAACCTATTTCAAACACTCTTGAAACTGAGCAAACATTGCAACAATCAGTACGCAAATCAACACAAACCAAGACAATGACAAAAAGGTTTAGTGAATTTGAGTTAAACTTTTCTGCTGTTAATGAACCTACTACTTTTGAAGAAGCCACTAGTTGTAATGAATGGAAAGCTRCAATGAAAAAAGAGTATGATGCTCTTATTAAAAATGGCACTTGGAGGTTGGTGGATCCTCCTATTGGAATCAAACCAATTGGTAGTAAGTGGATTTATAAAAGTAAATATAAAGATGATGGTTCTCTTGATAAGCACAAAGCAAGACTTGTAGCAAAGGGGTAAGCACAAAAAGAAGGTATTGATTATACATAAACATTTGCTCCTACAACAAAATGGGGCACTATTAGAACCTTATTTTCTCTTGCTGCTCAAAAAGGATGGAAAATACATCACATGGATGTAAAAATTGTCTTCTTAAATGGAGATTTAAAAGAAGATGTTTATATGTTGCAGCCAGAGGATTTTTCTGTTAAAGGAAAAGAACATAAAGTATGCAAATTGATAAAATCATTGTATGGTTTAAAACAAGCACCTCGTGCTTGGTATGGAAAGTTAACTGAATGATGCAGGAGCATCATCAACATCAAGCGAGTGTGGGGGCAAGCACCACACATTTTGAGCATATGTTAAATTGTTTAAAACTTTTGAAGAGTGGATGCGCCAAACTTAAATGTGATAGTCAAGGAGAGGCATACTTATGTATTGTAAAGGACCTTGAGCAATTTTCTCTCGTCCATAGTAGGTAGAAGGCATTTATGTAAGTAGGTAGAATTGAATATTAGATTAGACAATTTTAGGAGTGGAGGGAAAAACGGATATAGACACCCTCCTTGTGTATTGTAATTATATAAAAGAACATAGGAGAGAAGCAGAGAGCTATGTAGAAGAATCCATGTACAGAAGTTCTGAATTAATACAAAGAAGTTTTGATTCAGATCCATGGTGTTCATATATTCTCTGTGTATGTATCTTCAAATTTTATGCTCTTGAATGTTTTGGTCTTTCTTTCGTGAAATTGTTTTTATGCTATGCATGAATGATTTCCTGTTGAATAGTTGGAATATGAGAGTGGAAAAGTAAGGAGAACGAGTTTCAATTGCTTCTCTGTCTGAGCAAGGTTCCTGCAAGGAGTGCAATTGGATTGTCCGCAAGGAGTGTGTTGACAAGGAGTTCCGAGGGTTGCCTCTATAAGCTCAAAAGAGGTAGCGGTCGTTCTCATTCTCTCAGAGTGCGGTTAGGCATAGGTGTTGTGCAAGGAGTGCGCGGGCCAAGGAGAGTCTCAGGGTTGCGGACCTGAGCCAAGTATCGAAGGACTACTGCTGAAGGCGTGCGTAGATTCGAGGTAGTTGACATTGGAAGGTGTCTGAAGGTCATGTAAGGAGTGCGCACTAGAGTCTTTTCTAAGGCTCGAAGTTGTGAGAAGCTCAGGAGGAGTAAAACCTTTGAAATCATCAAGGGGAAGAGACCAACGGTAAGGATCTTGTGGAGAGGATTTGCGAAAATCCCGCTAGCCATCAGATCTGCCAAAGAACCGAGGGGGTTATGGTTGCGTGCGGAGTTCAGGATCAAGAGATTGTGGATCGTCAGATCTCATTCAAAACACCCGTCAGTTGTTGGATTGACCAGGAGTTGCACGGAGTTTAAGCTTCATGAACGGGAGGAGGAAAGTTCCAAAGAAAGGCGTGGCCATTGAAATTTCGGCATTCGTGAAATCGGGAATCATGAGGACAAGTGATCAGGAATTTTCATAGTGAAAATCCCGGAATCAATCTGAGTAGTCCATCTTGAGGAGATAGGTGGAAATCATCGAGAGCCCATCGGCATTTCGGGGACCGGGGTTTTAAGTTGACAAAGAAATTATGTCATCGGGGAATCGAAAGTCTCGAAATCCCGAGGTTGAATTAGAACCGCCCATCTCGAGGGGACACATGGTGGAGATCTAAGGTCTCAGGAGAAGTCCCGAAAGGGAAGACTCCATCGGAGTTTTGGGATTCAAAAAATTGGAAGTTCCCAGGGCAAAGGATCGGGAAAATTCCTGTCGGGAACCCCGTAAATGATTGGAGTCGTCCATCAGTTGGGACACGTGGACAAGATCAGAATCCCATCAACATTTCGATCATTGAGACTCACATAGGTAAGTGTTTTTTATTTTGCAGTTGGTGAAACCTGAGGGTCAACCTGAACCGTCTGTCACTTGGGACGCGTGTCAGAAATTAGAAGAGAATCAGGGATCGACATTTTGTGAGTTCTGGAGACGAGGAAAACTTGTATTTTAGAATCGCGAAGTCCGATTTTCCAGAAAAAGGAGATCTCCGTGTGGGACCCAGCTAACGTCATCTCGTCAGAATGAGGCATCGGGAATTTGAAGTCACAGAGACCCCAAGAGAAAATCAGGGTCGTTCATCTCTAGAGGACATGTGGCGACAATCGAGGCTATCGGTGGAAATCCCGACAGGGAAGCCAAATTGGCATATCGGGATTCGGCGTTTTGTGAATCCCGAAGACAAGGTAACCAGATTATTTGAAATCGTGAATCGCAAAATAGCGAGGAGCAGCGAGGAGCTTCCATCCTTGAGGACGCGTGGCCAAGATCGAAGCTTTCTGGGAATTTCCTGAAAGGAAAAGTCATCCATCAGAAATTTAAGCATCGGAAAATCGGTGATCCCGTGGACGAGAGGTTTAGTGCATTTCAATATTCGAAACCCCTAACCCTGACAAAAGATAATATTGCAGTCATATCAAGGTAGGTCACATGACTAGGGCATAGCCAGGAGGGACTAAAGCACAAAGGGAGCATATCGGGAAAACGAATATGGGGAAATCGGGAACCAAAGGGTCATGACATCGGGATTTTGAAAACCTCGAAACCCAATTGTGACTTTCTGTGGTGAACGGAGAAGGGACCAGACCACAAGGCTGTAAGGTGTGAAAAAGACTTGTGGTTCAAATATTAATAAGGATTCCAGGGGAGAATCAAAGGAGCCACTCCGGCTCGAGGGTAATTTAGAACGATCCTTAAGACCGGGAGATCAGGCACGGGACTTGCTGAGGTAGGTGCTTGGGTGACGCCATCAAGTGGTATCAGAGCCTAGAAAAGCTTCTTTGCTTTTTGTAGCAGGAAGAAGGAAGATTCGCCATGATTCCGAGGAGAAGAGATAGACAATCACCTAATCTCGAAGAGGAGAGGGAAATGCCACGGAGAAGAGGTAGGTAGATGACTGATCCAGTTATGGAGAGAGAGATGTGCGATCTACAAACCCAACTCGAAGACATGGAGACAGTGCAAAGATGCACAGTCAGTGATGGGGATATAAGTGATTCCGAAAGTGAAATAGAGGCTGAACATGAAGAAGAAGTTGCAGCCAAAGATGCATCAAACGAGCATTTGATCAAAGCTATTGCCAGAATGGGTGCAAAAGCGAAAATGGAAATTCCAATTTATGAGGGAAACTTGGATGCAGAGGAGCTTCTAGATTGGATTAGAGATCTGGACATATACTTTGACTATGAGGATGTCGAGGAATATAAGAAGGTCAAGGACGCTATCACAAGATTAAAGGGGCATGCAACACTGTGGTGGGATGAACTACAAACTGATAGACGCTCCAAGGGCAAGCAGAAAATTAAAAGCTGGGACAGGATGATTGCGAAGATGAAGGCAAAATTCATCCCCAGGGATTTCCAGATTATTTTGTTCAGGAGGATGCAGAACATGAGACAGAATTTGTTGACAGTGAAAGAATACACTAAGGAATTCTACAGGCTGAACATCAGAACAGGTCATCGGGAGAGCGATGATAAAAAAGTTGTCAGATATATGAATGGCCTGAGATATGATATTGAGGATGAAATGAGCATGGTAACCATCTAAATGGTAGAAGATGCTTATTAGATGGATCTGAAAGCAGAAGAGAAGCTGAGCCAAAAGCAAGGTCAGAGAGGCTGAGGAAACAGTCAAGCCAGGGGAAAATTAGTCGCCCAAGAAAAAAATTAGAAACCCAAGGAAGACTGGAAGAAACCTCAGACTCGACCTGAGAGAAGTGGAAGTTCACAGCTTGGGAAATATGTTGAATAGAGAGGACATCATACTGAGTAGAGAGGAGAGTATGCTGATAATAATACGTTTCCTCGTACTAGAGGTAGAGGAAGAGGAAGAGGTGGAGTAATAAAATGCTTCACATGTGGAAAGAATGGACACAAGTCTTATGAGTGTCCTGATAAAAAGAAAGAGGGTGGAGAGACTCACATCCCCAAAGCATAGAGGTGGGATGTTGAGGCAGAAGACGCTGAAGGTGGATGATCATTGCAAAAAGTCCTTTTGACAGCCGAGAAGGAGGTGGAGAGTTCAGTCCAGAGAAATAGACTTTTTCGGACTGCTTGCAAAACCAAGGATAGGGTATGCAAGGTCATTGTGGACAGTGGAAGAACAAATAATCTTGTTTCTACAGAGATGGGAGAAAAGTTGGAGCTGGAGACGATTGAACATCCGAGTCCATACAAAGTTTCATGGCTACAAAAAGGACATCAGGTAAATATCACTAAATAATGTTTAGTTGAGTTTAAGATAGGAGGATATAATGATAAGATACTCTATGATGTTATTCCTATGGATGTTTGTCATTTATTGTTGGGTAGACCATGGCAATATGAAAGAAATGTGATTCATGATGGGAAGATGAACACATACACCCTAGAGAAGAATGGGAGGACACACATGTTGCTTCCGATAAAAGATAAGGAGGTGAAACCGGAAGTAAGAAACACTGTACTTCTCATGAGTGGGAAGGAACTTCTTACAGAGGTTAAGAAGAAGGAGGAACCACAATTTATTGTGGTCAGGAAGCCGAGGATTGTTCTGACTAGCACAAGAGTAGATGATTTACCAGAGGAGGTTCAGTAACTGCTGGAAGAGTTCGCTGACATTGTAGTGGATGAATTACCTCATTTGGTGCCACCAATCAGAAGTGTGATTCATCATATTGATCTCATACCTGGAGCCAGTTTCCCAAACAAAGCTACGTACAGATTGACGCCGCAAGAGAATGAAGAGGTCAAGAGGCAAGTCCAGGATTTGTTGGACAAGGGTTTGGTCAGAGAAAGCTTGAGTCCATGTGTTGTTCCAACAGTACTTAGTCCGAAGAAAGAGGGAGGCTGGAGGATGTGCACTGATTCAAGAGCCATTAATAAGATAACCATCAGGTACAAATTTCCATTTCCAAGGATGGATGATCTGATGAATTGTTTGAGTGGAGCAAAATATTTTTCAAAGATTGATTTGAAAAGCGGATATCACTAGATTCGCATGAGAGAGAGTGATGAGTGGAAGACAACCTTCAAAACAAATGAGGGGTTGTATGAATGGCTTGTTATGCCATTTGGCTTAACAAATGCACCAAGTACCTTCATGAGGTTGATGAACGAAGTCCTGAAGGAATTCATCGGGAAGTTTGTCATTGTATATCTGGATGACATACTGATTTTCAGTAAAACAAGGGATGAGCATCTGAAGCATTTGGCTACAGTAATGAAGAGATTACAACAAGAGAAGTTGCTCATAAACATGAAGAAATCCTCATTCATGAAGATAGAACTCATTTACTTGGGATTTATTATTTCTACAGACAAATTTGTTAGGATATTTAGACACTTAGGAGTTAGTTAAGATCTACTTGGTCTAATATGTCGTTAGGTAAAAGTGTGTTTCTTTAGTATGCATTTGTAGTTAGGAAATCCGATGGTCACGATATGTTCCCGACATAGAGTGATCCGA
>ML778112.1:392292-405014 GCA_009831015.1 Picea engelmannii | reverse complement strand
AACAACCAATTCTAGTGTTGCCTAGTTTTCAAAAGACATTTCAAGTAAAGTGCGATGCAAGTGGATTCGTAATAGGGGTAGTCTTGAGTCAAAAAGACAGGCCAATAGCCTACTTCAGCGAGAAGTTGAACGAAGCGAAAGTGAAATACTCCACTTATGATAAGGATTTTTATGCTATTATACAGACGTTAAAGAAATGGAGGCATTATTTGATTCCCAAGGAGTTTGTTTTATACAGTGACAATCATGCACTGCAGTTTGTGACTCAACAGGAAAAGTTGAACCAGAGACATGTTAAATGGGTTGAATATATGCAAAATTTCACTTTTGTGATTAAACACATTTTTGGTACTACTAACAAGGTTGTTGATGCTTTGAGCAGGAAGTGTTTACTGTTGCAGGAGTTCAAAGTCAAAACATTGGGTTTTGATGATCTCAGGGACATGTACACAGATGACCCAGACTTTAAGGAAGTGTATGAAGCAGCTGAGAATCCAGTTCTCAGAGATAGCAACCAATGGGTCGAATACATGATCCAGGAAGGATTGTTGTTTAAGGGCAATCAGCTATGTATTCCAAATTTCTCCATGAGGGAGAATCTGTTGAAGGAGAAACACAATGGAGGATTGGTCGGACACTTCGATCATGACAAAACATTCGCAAAGTTGAGTGAATCATACTTTTGGCCAGGGATGCGATCATAGGTCAAGAGATTTGTAGACAGATGCAGAATTTGCCAGCATTCGAAGGGAAGGAAGAAAAACGCAGGGTTCTATCAACCATTGCCCATACTAGAGAGGCCATGGGATGCAATTAGCATGGATTTTGTATTGGGATTGCCAAGAACACAAAGAGGTTATGATTCAATCTTTGTGGTGGTGGATAGATTTTCCAAGATGGCACACTTTATCCCATGTCAGAAAACCAGTGATGCAACTCACATCACGAACCTATTTTTCAAAGAAGTCATCGACTTCACGGCTTTCCAAGGAGCATAGTTTCGGACAGATATATGAAGTTCATAGGGCATTTCTAGAGGACCTTATGGAAGAAGCTAGGAACTAACTTGTTTTTTAGTTCAATTTATCATCCTCGGACGGATGGGCAAACATAAGTGGTAAACAAAAGCCTGGGAGACTTGCTGAGGAGCCTGGTGACGGAACACCACAACCAGTGGAACAATGTGTTACCATAGGTAAAGTTCACTTATAATGACTCAGTAAACAGAAGCACAGGGCAGAGTCCATTTCAGATTGTTTATGGCATATAGCCGAGGGAAATTTCTAAATTGAGGGATTCAAAACAGAATGCAACTAGGAGCGCCAGTGCAGAAGATTTCGCAGAAGCGATGAGGGAACTTCACAACCAGGTGAAGGAGCGATTACAGAATTCAAATCAGGAGTATAAGCGTAGAGCAGATCAACATAGAAGACAAATTCAATTTAAATTTGGTGATTGGATTCTAGCACATTTGAGGAAGGAAAGGTTCCCGAGAGGAACATATAATAAATTGAAGATGAAGAAAATCAGGCCATGTAGGGTCTTGAAGAAAATTGGAGAAAATGCTTATGAGATTGAATTACTCGATGGGATCGGAATCTCTCTGATATTCAATGTCTCAGACTTATACCCATACAAATCTAAGGAAGCAGGAACAAATGATGAATAGTCAGAGGTTCAGTGGCGAAAGAATATGCCAGTTGCAGAGAAGCCACAAATGGAAAGCATACTAGATAAAAGAATTGGAAAGAAGACCAAAAGGAAAGAATACTTCGAATATTTGGTCAAGTGGAAGGGCCATCCAGTTGAAGATGTCAGCTGGGAGAATGAAACAGAGATTCAAAAGCATGGACAGACCGTGCAAGAGCTCATGGACAGGAGCCCATGAAAATTTTCAAGCAAGGGAGTATGATGCACGAGCATCGTCAACATCAAGCGAGCGTGGGGGCAAGCGCCACACATTTTGAGCATATGTTAAATTGTTTAAAACTTTTGAAGAGTGGATGCGCCAAAATTAAATGTGATAGTTAAGGAGAGGCGTACTTATGTATTGTAAAGGACCTTGAGCGATTTTCTCTCGTCTATAGTAGGTAGAAGGCATTTATGTAAGTAGGTAGAATTGAATATTAGATTAGACAGTTTTAGAAGGAGTGGAGGGAAAAAAAGATATAGACACCCTCCTTGTGTATTGTAATTATATAAAAGAACATAGGAGAGAAGCAAAGAGCTGTGTACCAGACTCCATGTACAGAAGTTCTGAATTAATACAAAGAAGTTGTGATTCAGATCCATGGTGTTCATATATTATTTTTGTATGTATCTTCAAATGTTATGCTCTTGAATGTTTTGCTCTTTATGTCGTGAAATTGTTTTTATTCTATCGATGAATGATTTCTTGTTGAATAGTTGGAATCTGAGAGAGGAAAAGTAAGGAGAATGAGTTTCAATTGCTTCTCTGTCTGAGCAAGGTTCCTGCAAGGAGTGCAGTTGGATTGTCTGCAAGGAGTGCGTTGACAAGGAGTTCCAAGGGTTTCCTCTGTAAGCTCAAAAGAGGTAGCAGTCGTTCTCATTCTCTCAGAGTGAGGTTAGGCACAGGTGCCGTGCAAGGAATGCACAGGCCAAGGAGAGTCTCAGGGTTGCGTACCTAAGCCAAGTATCGAAGGACTATTGTTGTAGGCATGTGCAGAGTTGAGGTAGTTGACATTGGAAGGTGTCTGAAGGTCACATAAGGAGTGTGCACCAGAGTCTTTTCTAAGGCTCGAAGTTGTGAGAAGCTCAAGAGGAGTAAATCCTTTGAAATCATCAAGGGGAAGAGACCAACGGTCAGGATCTTGTGGAGAGGATTTGCGAAAATCCCGCTAGCCGTCAGATCTGCCAGAGAAGCGAGGGGGTTACGACTGCGTCCGGAGTTCAAGCTTAGGAGATTGTGGATCGTCAGATCTCATTCAAAACACCCGTCAGCCGTTGGATTGACCAGGATTTGCACGGAGTTTAAGCTTCGTGAACGGGAGGAGGAAAGTTCCGACGAAAGGCGTGGCCATCGAAATTTTGGCATTCGTGAAATCAGGAATCACGAGGACAAGTGATCGGGAATTTTCATAGTGAAAATCCCAGAATCAATCTGAGTCGTCCATCTTGAGGAGACAGGTGGAAATCATCGAGAGCCCGTCGACGTTTCGGCGACCAGGGTTTTAAGTTGACAAAGAACTTGTGTCATCGGGGAATCGAAAGTCTCGAATCTCGAGGTTGAATCAGGACCTCCCATCTTGAGGGGACACATGGCGGAGATCTAAGGTCTCGGGAGAAGTCTCAAAAGGGAAGACTCCATCGAAGTTTCAGGATTCGGCAAATCAGAAGTTCTGAGGGCAAAGGATCGGGAAAATTCCTGTTGGGAACCCCATAAACGATCGGACCCGTCCATCAGTTGGGACACGTGGACAAGATCGGAAGCCCATCGACATTTCGATCATCGGGACTCACATAGGTAAGTGTTTTTTATTTTGAAGTTGGTGAAACCCAAGGGTCAACCTGAACTGTCTGTCACTTAGGACGCGTGTCAGAAATCAGAAGAGAATCGAGGATCAACATTTCGTGAGTTCTAGAGATGAGGAAAACTTGTATTTCAAAATCGCGAAGTCCGATTTTCCGGAAAAAGGAGAGCTCCATGTGGGACCCAGCTGACTTCAGCTCGTCAAAACGAGGCATCGGGAATTTGAAGTCGCAGAGACCCCGAGAGAAAAACAGGGTCGTTCATCTCTAGAGGACGCATGGCGACAATCGAGGCTATCGAGGGAAATCTCGACAAGAAATCCAAATAGGCATATCAGGATTCGGCGTTTCGCGAATCCTGAAGACAAGGTAATCGGAGTATTTGAAATCGCGAATCAAGAAATAGCGAGGAGCAGCGAGGACCGTCCATCCTTGAGGATGCGTGGCCGAGATCGAAGCTTTCGGGGAATTTCCTGAAAGGAAAAGTCATCCATCGAAAATTTAAGCATCGGGAAATCGGGGATCCTGTGGACGAGAGGTTTAGTGCATTTCGATATTCGAAACCCCGAACCCCGACAAAAGATAAGACTGTGGTCATATCAAGGTAGGTCACATGACTAGGGCATAGCCAGGAGGGACTAAAGCGCAAAGGGAGCATATCGGGAAAACGGAGATTGGGAAATCGGGAACCAAAGGGTCGTGACATCGGGATTTTGAAAACCTCGAAACCCGATTGTGACTTTCTGTGGTGAACGAAGAAGGGAATGGACCACAAGGCTGTAAGGTGCGAAAAAGACCTATGGGTCAAATCTTAATAAGGATTCTAGGGGAGAATCAAAGGAGCCACTCCGGCTCGAGGGTAATTTAGAACGATCCTTAAGACCGGGAGGTCAGGCGCAGGACCTGCTGAGGTAGGTGCCTGGGTGACGCTATCACTGAACATCTTCTCAAGTTGAATTATAAGCATTTCAATCTAGATGATGCAACTTTATTTGTTAAGAAAGTTGGAAGATTAGTTGTATATCTAGTTGTCTATGTAGATGATTTTCTTATCACAGGAAATAATGATGATTATATAGCATCTATTAAAAAGGAGTTGCAGAAGGTCTTTGATATGACAGATTTGGGATTACTACATTATTATCTAGGGATCAAAGTAGATCAAAAACCAATGCACATTTTTATTTCTCAGAAGAAACATATTGAAGAACTATTGAACAAATTTGATATGAAGGATTGTAATCTTGTTTCTACTCCAATGGAGCAGAATCTAAAGCTTACTTCAAATGAAGGTAGTGCATTTGAAGATCCAACAAAGTACAAACAACTTGTTGGAAGTTTAATTTATCTTACTACTACTTGTCCTGACATAACTTTTGCTGAAGGAATACTTTCCAGGCTTATGCATCAACCCTGTGAAGGTCATTGGACAGCAAAACGAGTGCTCAAATATTTAAAATGCACTCAATCATATGGCATCAAATATTCTAAAGTTTCAGACTTCCATCTCATTGGTTATTCAGATTCTGACTTTGACGGAGATAAAGAGCATGTAGTGTCTACTTCAGGTTATTTGATGAATCTTGGATCAGCAGCCATCACTTGGAGATCACAAAAGCAATCAGTTCTTGTTGATTCTAGAATTGAAGCCGAATACGTTGCAGTAGCTCAAGCCACAAAAGAAATCATTTGGCTTCGGAAAATTCTTGAAGACTTGCAGGAGAAACAAATGATTTCAACGCCTCTCTTTGTTGACAATACTTCTGCAATACAATTGGCCATAAATCCTAAATTCCATGATCCAACCAAACATATCAACACCAAATATCATTTGATTCGACATCATGTTGAGGCCAAAACCATTCATCTCAATCATTGTTCCACTTCAGAGCAAATTGCGGACATCTTTACTAAAGCTTTGAGTCGAGAGAAATTTAAAAATTTTCGAATGATGCTTGGGATGACAAATGTCCCTTCGGATTAAGGGGGGAATGTTAACTAATAACTAATCCAACAGTTTAATTTAATCCGGTAGTTTAACTATGTGTAATTGTATCCGCCCATAAGTGTAACTATCCATAACTGTCCTATACTATATGTATTCGCTTCAGATTAATAAAAAACTTGAATGTGCTTGGTGTGAACCATGGAGTTTTCTTATCTGGCCTGGTTACACCAAATACATGGCATCCGCCAATGCAGGGGAGACACAAAACCCGAGGATTGCAACACTTGTTCAGCAAATGCAATGTCTATCGTTTGAGAAAAATGCGGGAATGCTGTCGGCGCTAGTATTTGGCTTGACCATTGCTTCATCCGTTATGAAAACTATATTTTCATCGGACATCCGAGCACTTCTCGAATTAATATTTCCGTTATGAAAACTATAGAATGCTTCCTTCAGTGAACCCTTTAACATAGCTCTTAGTAGCCTATTCGACAATTTGACAGATGAAGCAGCGAATGGATCTGCAAGCTGGAATAGATATGCCTCCGGAACAACTACAGACTCTTTCTTTCGAAATATTTACGGTCTAGTCTAGTGCTGGAGAGATATATCTAATGACGACTGCACAACGTGTCTCTCAAATACAATTAAGTCTATTTTCGCAGATTATCCTAGAAGACAAGGAGCTCAGGGTTTGACGAGAAGCTGCATAGTTCGTTATGAAGTATATCCTTTCTTTAATTCGACTGCACCTCCACCACCCTCCACAGAAGCGCCAACTAATGATCCGGCCAAGCATATCAACATGTCTTTAAACAAAACACCCATAATTTTAGGTGTTGTTGGCGGCTTTCTCCTGGCGCTATTGGTATGCCTGTTTGCAACCGGGAGAAGATTGAAGACTACCATAAAACGAAGGGGATATGAAGGTATTTTCATTTGATGATATGAGCTGGTGAGACGGTAAAGTAGCCAATCTTTGAATTGTATCCTAACTAGCACATACCCATCTAAACGGGGTTATGATCATATGCACATCAAACCCAAAGCCAGTGGTGCATCTGATGAGACCTCGATTTAGACGTGTATGTACTATGCCCATATCACAACATGTAGATTTAGTATAGTATTACATAGATAGGCATGCACAAACAGAGTTGTTGGATGTCGCTAATCTCGGCGTGAAAATATGATATGATAAGTCATCACAGTAACAACACATTACAATAGACTTGCAGGACTATGATCAAGAACACAATTTTCCCATATATTTTTCAAAAGAACTACGAAATGATTGCTTAAACCAAGTTAGAGATCTTTAATTTTTACCCCAATATTTTCTGATGTAACTGTGCTTTTTTATTGTATAGTTCATTCGGAAGGTCGCAGGCAAGTCAAGGAAGACACACTAATTAGTGAGGACAGACAAATAATAATGTTTAAGATAGAAACATTGGTAGCCGCTACGGAAAATTTCCATGCTGATAACAAGCTCATTGAGGGAGGATTTGGCCCTGTATACAAGGTAATATGGACTAAGAAAGTTTCTACTTGTTTTTAAAATCTTTTTAATTATATTAATCAGCGGGATGGTCTCACCACACCCTTGACCGTTGGCAGTAGATTTCTAGCTTGAAAAGAAATATATAGTACAAAGACAATTGAGCTGAAAAACAAAATCCTCATACGGATCTTTTGTTTGAAATGTCTCAGGGAACTACTCCAGATGGAAAAGAAATAGTTGTGAAGAAGATGTCCTTAAATTCTGGGCAAGGAAAGAAAGAATTTCTGAATGAAGTTAACCTTGTGGCTAAAATTCAAAATTGAAATCTAGTGAAGCTACTCGGCTACTGTGCAGAGGGATCAGAAACGGTGTTTGTTTATGAGTATTTACCGAACAAGGCTACATAGTAGCAAATACCTGTTGAAGTCTCAATACATGAAAACAATGCAAGAGAGTAATTCATATTAAGAAATTAAAATGTTTTAAAAATAGTATAGATAATATATTGCTAATGGTATCTACAATTATATTCACATAGTAAGATATGAATATAAAATGAAAATGTTACTTAAATAAATTTGTAGTAAAAATATGAAATTTGTAGATTATTCAAACTTTAAATTTAATTTTATTTTGATTTAAAGTGAAGTTATAAATATTTATTTTGTCAATAGTAAGTTTTTTTAATGAAACATTAAAAGTTTTTTCCACTCAAGTGCATGGATTGCAGGAAGCAGTTATATAACTTGCTAAGCCTGTCAAATAGCTTAAAATAATAGTATGTTTTTTAATAAAACATGAAACATTAATTTTTTTTTATTACTCTCGAGAGGTTGCCATCAATGTGCAATAAAACCCCAATTTCATTTGCCAATAACATAACAAATAAATGAATATAAGTATTTAAAAAAATAATAAAATATAATATTTAATCTAAAACTATAGAAAAACTGCACACATTTTTGGTCAAACACCAAACTGCAGATATAATAAGAGTTAAGAATTTTGTCCATTGCTAGCGTCCAACCACTAATGATACGATTATAATGATTTTTTTTAAAAAGACTAAACATATATGTTTGGAAAAATTGAATCCTTATCCAAAATATCACGAGAGGTGCGAAAGCAATAATCACTTAAAAATTGCCAGAGTTTAAAAAAATTACGCTTCCGAATATGAAATCCATTGAAGCCTACGCATCCCCATGAGTCGAGACTCCACTATTCATTATAAAATTGAAACGCGGTAACTCAAGACATTAATTTGTATGTCTTTTATTTTTTGAAGCAGTGAACATTGAGAAAGAATGAGGACGAGTAGTTAAAGGATTTGGTTGAAGAACTGTCAAGTTGTTAAGTGAAATGAGAGATCTGCATTGAAATGTGAATGACATTTTATTTCACACTACGAGATTATCCGTTTAGATCCAAGAATTTCTCTGATTACATAAATGAAATGAAATGGCTAGAAGAGAGAAATGAAATGGCTAGTTGGCATAAATGAAATGATTAGACTGGAGAAATATTTATTACAATAACATTGGGGGGAGTGAAGGCAACAATAAGACTTCAAAGTCTTTGGTCAATAAGATATTAGATAAATGAGATTCGAAATTTAAAATAAATCCTTATTTTTTAAAACTTTAGATAAATGGGTGTATATTTTTTGGTCAACCGTGAACTAATGGAAAGTCAAGCCTAACTCAACACTATATACCATGCCTATCAACATGTATAATAAGTTGAAAAACAAGTTTTGATTGACAATATTTTTTTCTAACATATATATTCATTATTAGATATAACGATTTTTAATATGTTATAGTTAAATGCTAGATAAAAAGTAAGTTGAGAAACTAATTTTGATTGACAATATGTTTTTTTTAACATGTGTATTCATTATCCCATATAATGATTTTTTTCTTGGAATATATATATATATATATATATATATATATATATATATATATATATATATATATATATATATATATATATATGAATTTAAAAGTAATAATTAATGCTAGGTCATTCATTAATTTTAATCCTAAAATATTATTTAATGTAATAAATATTTACAATATTATGATAAATTTAATTATAAAGATTAATATTAATGAAAAATAAATCATACTTAATAACTTATCTTATATAATAGGAAAAATTAATATCACACTATCATATATACAATGTATATTAATATTATGATAACTTCAATCCATCAATTTCACATATAAGAGAAAATAGAAGTAAAAAAGAAACACGTTTTTTTTTTAAATTTAATTAAAAAAAATGTAAAAAAAAATAAATTTATTTATTAATTAAAAAATCAAAGAAAATTAAAATATAATAAGAAGGTGATCAACCCTAATCTATATATTAGCAAAATTGTTTTTTGTTTAGTTTAAAGAAAAATACTAACTTTGTTTTTAGAACAAATTTTTACTAGTTTCATAGAGAACTTGGTATTTAGCTTTAAGATGAAAAACACTTTCTATTAAAATGTCTTGAATATATCCAAATTATGTTCTTAGTATACCCAAATTAAATCACAATTTAAAAATATTTTTCACAATAACGACCTTCCTAACCTTTTAATTCATCAAAATTATGATGATCCCGAAACTTCTACATAAAATTCTAAAAAAATCCAAGTGATTTATTACCGTCTTTAATCATACAAACTAAATCTGATTTCAATAAAAGTTAACCATCATTATCAATAAATTATACATCATATATACACATATATTAAATGTTGGACAACTGAGAGGGGGGGGGTGAATCAGTTGTTACTGAGCTTAAACAATTATGCTTCTTTTAAAACTCTTTGCAGAGACACTGAATGATGATCACAATAATGAAGAGAAATAAACACAGGCGCATTCAGCATCAGTCAAATATATGAGAAACACAGAGACAGATATTTTCCAAGGAAACCCATACAGGGTAAAAACCTCTTTTTCTTTATATGATAAGTAATAATTACAGTCTTTACATTATCATACATATGAGTACCAACTCATAATGAGGCTACAACCTCTATTTAGCAAGCTGCAACTTGCTGAGAGCACCAACTCTCTGTTTTCTCTAGCACCCACTAGAAGGAAGCACCAACTCCCTGAGTGTTTCCAGCACCAACTAGATGGAAGCACCAACTTCCAATCATATAGGCACCAACCTATATAATAGAGAACAAGAGTTCTCCCTTGCACCACCCTGCCATCCTGGTTTCTCTGGCTGCAACCAGATGGAAGCTACAACTCCCTGTGTCCAAGAACCCACTTGAACCTCTGAGGACAATAGTCCTCTCGAGCACCTCCCTTCCACCCTTAAATATAAAACTTTGCTACAGAAATTAATTACAGTGATATGGTGTTCAACGATGGCTTACCAGTCTTATCACTGTTCTGCTGCATTTCGTTGCTATGTCTGCCTCATTGCCTTTCTGCTCACATCACTTGCGATGTCTGGTCTTCTTCTTTTTATGCTCTTTGCACCATCTCCATTCTCTGCACAGTTCCTCTTCTGTGCTATTCAGTTGCTGCACTCTCCTCCTTCTTCACACCTGAATCACCTTTACCAACAACAATCACAACAACCTCCAACAACAACAGCAACAACAACCCCATCTCTTCTCTGTACCATGTATTTATAGCTTCTGTGCACCTTGTGCATGCAGTGTTGGCAATGCCTCTGCATGCTGACTCCATGCCGTTATCCTCCACCTCTCGAGTGCTCTGTCTGATCATCATCGTGATTCTTCAACTTCTCTGGCGGTTCACCTCGCGTGTCCAGCATCACTGTATGTTATACTGAGATTCCTCAGTCTCTCTGGCAGTTTAAGACTCTTCGTCTTCTCTGAGACAGTCGAACTCTTGATATCCATTGACCCTGATTGACAGTTCATGATCTTGATGAATCAACGGTCCTGATCTCATCGTGATCTCGCATCTCGTTGTTCCTTCGTTGGATATTTTCGTCACTCCAAGTCGCGATAGGTGAGACTCTTAGATCAACGGTCCACATCTTTTGATGTATTGACGGTCATGATCATTTCGTGATCTCCCATCTCACTGATCCTAAGATGGATATTTTCGTCACTCCAAGTCACGAACCGCGAAACTCTGAGATGGAGCTGAGATCAACGGTCCAGATTTGATCTTTATTTAACTGCGGCGATTGAATCACCATATCGCATATCGCGATTTCTGCATTGTTTTCCTTGCCTCTCCATGTTGCGATTCACGGAACTCCAATATGGAGTATGACCAACGATCCAGATCTGATCTCTATTTTAATGGCTGCGATTGAATCGACATATTGCATATCGCGATTTCTGCATTGTTTTCTTTGCCTCTCCATGTTGCGATTCGCGAAACTCTGCCGACGTCACACGTGGATTGACACGTGTTAAATACTGCCACGTGTCACTCTGATTTGTGACTTACATGTGCCCGAAGTGTTGAATCTGACTGACACCTGTCATTACCTGGTTGTGCCATGTGTCCCTAGCTGACGTGGTCTGCTGTCGTGAGTTGGATCAACGGTCTAGATCACATGTTGATCTGACGGTTCATGTTCCATCGTGATTTCACATATCGCGAAATCGGCATTCCTGATGTCAAGTGACTTTGTCATTTCAAAGTCCCGATCCCCGATGCCTCTCCATCAATGGTTCAGATTCAACCTTAATCCGACGGCTCAAATTATATCGCGATTTCACATATCGCTAAATTGACATTCTCATTGTCAATGTTCTTTGACAACTTCAACTCGCGATCCTCGAAACCCTGACACTTTAAACACCATGCAGATTTTCCCCGATCCAACGATGGTCAAATCCTACGCTCAGATATAATGCCTGAGATCTATTCTCCTCTTCCACGCACGCTTCTTGTATTTATTCAGATTTGATGGTTCAGGTTCAGTCAGGAATTTTGGATGGGATCCAACGATCAGCAATGCTTCTCGGGCCTTCAATCATTCGATCTTCCTGGACTTGTCTTCTCTTTGCCTGTTGATCATCGCTGCTGTACTCAAGCCATCATCGTTGATGTACTTGCCATCAATGACAAGCATACGCTATATGTTAAACATTTGCCAACAATCTCCCCCTTTGGCATTGATGGCAACTAAGGCACCTGAATTCTTTTCTCCCCCTTTGACATCAATGTCAAAGAAGAGACAATCTCCCCCTGAGCTATTGCAGTAATTTTAGGAGGCATTAGATATTCAAACAATACAAATCTCCCCCTAACAAGATGGACTCTTTTAGGTGTGAAACAAAATGACACCCAGCTTCTGTCTAAGATATTCAAACGATGTCTTGGCTAGGGGCTTACTAAAGATGTCTGCAATCTATTATGTATTGGGAATGTAGTGGACCTGAACAGTCTGATTGGTGACCTGCTCTCTTAGAAAATGATATTTTATGGGGATATTCTTGGTCTTGGAGTGGAATACAGGATTTTTAGACACACTGATGGCACTAGTGTTATCACAATAAATAGAGATCAGTGCAGTGTATTTTACCTCAAAGTATGCAAGTGTCTGAATCATCCATAATGCCTGTGTGCAGCAGGTAGCAGCAGCAATGTACTCTGCCTCTGTGGTTGATAAAGAAATGGAACCTTGATTTTTACTGAGCCAGGCTACTAAGGAGTTACCCAAGAAGAATGCTCCTCCACTGGTGCTTTTTCTCTCATCAACACAATTTGCCCAATCTACATCTGAATAAGCAGTCAACTGAAGACTTTGATTTCTGGGATACCACAGACC
>ML778112.1:370778-384167 GCA_009831015.1 Picea engelmannii | reverse complement strand
AATACCCATTATTAAGTTGGAAATTGAAATCAATATTAATATTTGTAATTTTTTTTCTTGAATAAGACATAACATTTCATTTAAGAAAACATTAAAAATAATATTTTGATATAACCGCTCACTTTTTTTAAGTTAGAGTGGAATCAATGCCCTGAATTACATTATATAAGCAAGCCACGACTTTTGAAAAAACAAAGGGACTGGGACGAGAGAGGAGAGGAGAGAGAACACGTGGCCTTGTTGTGTGAGCGGAAGTCGAGGAGCATCTTGATTCTCGCCCGTCCCCTTAGCTTTAATTACTCCACTGACCACCGCTACTGAAATAAAAACTTGGGTTGAGACACCTTTCAAATCCGCAATATATATATTGGCGGCCATTGCTGCTTATGCAATCACCCAGCTTCGCGCGGACAATAACACAAAAAAAAAATGGTACTAGAAGTACAGAACAGAGAGAGGCCATTCACCAATATTTTTTTATCTTACAAAGTAAGTGTTTTGGATCTATCTATTTGTTTTTGGTAGTAATTTTTATGATCACATAAATGAAATGATTAGATGACAGAAATGAAATGGTTAGTTGGCAGAAATGAAATCACTAGACTGTAGAAATATTTATTACAATAACATTGGGGGGAGTGAAGGCAGCAATAAGACTTCAAAGTTTTTGGCCAATAAGATATCAAATAAATGAGAATTAAAATTTAAAATAAATCATTATTTTTTAAAACTTTGGATAAAGTGGTGTATATTTTTTGGTCAACCATTAACTAATAGAAAGTCAAGGCTAACTCAACACTAACTACCATGCCTATCGGCAGGTATAATAAGAGTCTTGATAAATTCCTATTATGTGAGTCACTTCCATTTTATTATGTATGTACATAAAAATCATTAATAGTTTCACCGTACTTAGTTTGGTCATGTTAATTAGTTAGTACTATCATGTTTCGACATATAGATATAAACAATCGCAACCAGCTCGATTGGTAGAAGTGTTACAATATCATACTGGGAGTAGCTCGTGGGCTTCTTCATCTTCACCAGGATTCTCTACTACGGATTATCCATCGGGATATTAAAGCGAGAAATGTTTTGTTGGACAAGAAACTGAATCCTAAGATAGCAAATTTTGTCTTAGCAAAGCATTTTCCTGACGATGAGAGTCATGTCCGCATGAGAGTTGTTGGAACTTTGTAAGATTTTAAGGCAATCATCACTCTCACATACAATTAACAATTAGGGATGCAAATGTTTTACTCTATGCTTATTTTATTTCAAGAAGATTGACAGTATTGTAATGGTAACATCTTCGTTTTTCTTTTGTTTTGGGGAATTCACATTCTCAGTTAGCCTATTACTTTCTAGGATTTAGGCCTGCAGTTTCGTTTGTAATTAACTGATCATTATACGTTTCCCAAATTTTCCATCACTATTTAATGTTTGACATTATAATGTGGATATGTAGCGGGTATATGGCACCAGAGTATGCTATGCAGGGACAATTATCTGTGAAAGCTGATGTCTATAGCTTTGGTGTGCTTCTCCTGGAAATTATCACAAGAAGAAAGAACATAGATTATAGTTTGCCACCTGAAATGTGGATTCTTTTAGGATGGGTAAGATATTGTTTCCATTGCATTTCGGACTAAGCAGATCTACATTTTCTAGACCATGTTACTTAATGCATCTATAAACCACTTAACAAAGTATGACTGAAGGTTTCACCGCTGATCTATTTTGGTGTGAATTCCTCATCTATTGACTTTTCTACTCGTTTACCATTGAATAAATTAAAGCCTATGTTAAGTATCCCTCCATCATGTATATATCTTATTAAAATGACGACCTGTCTTGATTTTGCAGGCATGGAAATCATACGAACGAGGAAATATTGTGCGAATGATTGATCTGACGATAATCGAAACTTGCGATGAGGAGAAAGCATCGAGATGCATTCATGTTGGGATTTTGTGTACTCAAGCCGAGGCATCACTTTGTCCATTGATGTCTGCAGCCACTCAGATGCTTTCATCTGATTCTGCAACATTACTGAATTCGACAAAGCCTGTATTTGTGAGTTCTATTACACAAATCACCAATCCCACTGGTTCTGGCTCTGGCCCTGGATCATCACATGCATCTGCTTCCACGATATCCGCCTCATCTACCACTCCTCTAGCTCCTCCATCTGGCGCCTATACTTCTATTACTCAATTGGTACCGAGGTAATGCTCATTCGATGGAGTTCATGTCATAAACTGATTATATTTTTTTTTGTTTAACAAAGCAAAGAGTGAGTACATATGGATGTAAGTTGCCACTCTACTTGCAAATAGGTTCTATTTAATGCGCGTACAGAAAGGAAAAGAAACAATATCATATTTTGATGGAATATTTTTAGTATTCCCAGTCTGAGTAAATGCTCAAAGGTTTGGGTCAACCGAAAGTTTTGAGCATTCACCAATCATGACTTTGCGATTATTCTAATATTTATTAAAAATATAAAATTTCACACTTTAAGTTATTATTATAAATTAAAGTAATTTATCATTATAAATTGCCATCATTGATGTTATAAATTAAAATAATTTATCATTATAAATTGCCATCATTGATGTTAAGATTGTTGAATTTGATTTTTTTTTTTTTAAACAAACAACCCATCATTTTTATTTTTACATTGAATCCCATCCAAATTGGGGTTCACATTGGGTTTCCCACGACCAACCCTTTAAATTCCATGCTTTTATCAAGACCAATGTCCAACAAAGGTTAAAGCTAAACTTTTAAACTCAAATGGCGATTAACATGAGCAATAAAAAAGAATATATGTTGTTATGGATCACGTAGGATATATGTTAATGTATATAATGTTACAAGTACATGTGCTAATTGTTTATATATATGTGAGTTATTTTTTTTAGTTAATGTTGTTGATGTATATATATTAATTAATTTTAATCATTGGGTTGTGTCAGTTTACAATGTTGGAGGATTATAGATTTGTGAACTAAACGGAGGATGGTTAACACCATGGTTTATAATCGTTGAATTTGGTTGACTATGTTTGATTTTGGTTGATCATGTTTGAAAATGGTTGAATTTCGTTGACCACATTTGACTTTGGTTGACCATGGTTATCTATAGTTGAACATGGTATGAGTTTTGTTGACCATGTTTGACCATCGTTGACTATGCTAAACTATTATTGGCCATAGTTGAATTTGGTTCACTATGGGTAACCATGTTAACCATGGATGACTTGGTTCACCATATTTTACTATGTTTGACTATGATTAACTTTAGTGAACCATGAGAAACTATAGTTGAATTTGGTTGAGCACATTTAGCTATGGTTGACTTTGGTTGACCACATTTGTCTATGGTTGAAGTTGGTTGACCATGTTTTAAAATGGTTATCTTTGGTTGACCATGGTTGTCTATGGTTGAACATAGTGGACCATGGTTGAATTTAGTTGACATTGGTTGACCTTGGTTCACTATGGTTGACTATGTTAAACTGTATTTTCCATGGTTGAGTTTCATTGACCACATTTTAATTTGGTTCACTATGGTTGACAATGTTGACTATGGTTCACTATGGATGACATGGTTGACCATGTTTTACTATAGTTATCTTTTTCTAGTCATGGTTTTCTATGGTTGAACATGGTGGACCATGGTTGAATTTGGTGAACTATGGTTGACTATGTTAAACTATTATTGCCATGGTTCAATTTGGTTGACCACATTTGAATACGATTTACTGTGTTTGACTATGGTTGACCATGGTTGACTATGTTAAACTATTAGTGACCTTGGTTGAATTTGGTTGACCATGCTAGCCTATTGTTGGCCATGGGTGACCATGTTGACTATGGATAACCGTGTTGACTGTGCTTGACTATGGATGACATGGTTGACCATCATTTGCTATGGTTATCTTGGATTGACCATTGTTGTTTATCGCTGACCATGGTGGACTACAATTGACCAAGGTTAACTTTGGTTGACCATGGTTGACCTTGTTTTATGTTTGATTTACTATGGTCTACTTATGGTTGACTTTGGTTGACCATGGTTGACCTTGGTTGACTTTCGTTTACTATGGATTTTCTATGGTAGACTTTCATTTATTATGGTTGATCACAATTGACCATGTTTGACTATGGTTGAACATGAATGACTTAAGTTGACTATAATTCACTTTGGTTGATGATGGTATGTCTTTGGGGACTTGAGTCAATAGGAAAAATGATTGTGGTTCTATTCGATACATTATGATGATACGCTGTATTGGATTGTGACATTAGGCTCTATTCATCACATTATGAAAAAAGGTCATGTTTGTCACATTGTGACATTGGGTTATGTTCAAGACATTGCAGCGTTGGGTTATGTTAATCACATTACGATATTCTTGAAAGGTTATGTTGGATTAAGCCACATTGCAATGCTTGTCACGGGTTATGTTCACTTGTGATGTTCATCAAGGGATTATCGTTGAATTTCTTCACATTATGATATTTGTTAAGAGTTATGTCACATTTTGATGTTCGTCAAGGGTTACGTTGGATTTTGATGTTCCTCAGTGACTTTGTTGCATTGTGATGCTCATGTTTGTTGTGATATGTCAAATTTCTACGCTTATCTATGGTTACGTCACATTGTGACATTCATTAAGGGTTATGACACTTTGAAATTTTTCTTAAGGATTATCTTCCAATGAGATGTTCCTGAATGGTCATGATGCATTGTGATATTCATCTTGGTCGGCTTATAAGCCTTATTTCATAAATGTTTTGTTCCTCATTGGTTATGTCACAATGCACAACATTCATGAAGGGTTGTGTTATGTTGGATTGTGATGTCAGGTTCTATTTGTCACTTTACAACAATGGGTTATGTTTTTCAAATCGCGACATTAAGTTATGTTTGGCACATTGCAACTTAGGGTTATGTTCTTCACATTGTGACATTTATGAAAGGTTATTGGTTTGCATCACAATCCAATGCTTGTCAAGGGTTATGTCCGATTGTGAAATTCATCAAGAGATTATGTTTTACATTTGTCACATTAAAATGTTTTTCAAGGGTTATGTCTCATGGTGATTTTCATCAAGGGTTATGTTGGATTGTGATGTTCCCCAATGATTTCATTGCATTGTGATACTCATATTTGTTGTGATATGTCTAATTGCTACGTTCATTAGGGGGTTTGACACCTTGCAAATTTACTTAAGGGTTATGTTTTAGTGAAATGTTCCTGAATGGTCATGATGTAGTGTGATATTCATCTTGGTCGACTTATAAGGAAATGCTATGTTTCTCATTGGTTATTTTTCATTGTGACATTCATGAAGGGTTGGGTGGAATATATCAACATAATCGTGGATGACTTGGGTTGACCATGGTACGACATGAATGACCATTGTTGACCATGGGTGCCTATATTACTATCGTTGACCATGGTGGACTATGATTATGTTACATTGTGACATCCATATTGGTTGACTTATATTGAATCATTGTGTTCTTCAATGGTTGCATCACATTGCAACGTCCATCAAGGATTTAGTTGCATTGAGACATTCTAGAAGGGTTATGTTTGATTATGATGTTCCCAATGGTTATGTTGCATTGCAATGTTCATCTTTTTTTACTAATGTCAAATTATACATTTTCAATGGTTATGTTTCAATGCAATGTTCATCAAAGATTATATCGCATGTTGTTGTTGTAGTATTATGTTATGACGTTGTTGTGTTTTGTTATGGAGGGTTTTGGTATTATTGTGTGATTACAATTTATAATTTTTGAATTTATGCATGTAATCACAACTAAGGTTTCAATTAAATATCACATGCATGATGATGTTATTTTCCAAATTGTCATGTAATAATGCTCTTGAAAGGTAATAGATTTTGTGATGTTAAGATGTTTAGGATTTTAAGATATTTAAGATGTTAAATGAATATAAACAAAAATATCAATAATTTTGTAATTTGATATGTACTTGTTTTGTAATCATATAGAGATATTTCATAAAACTTTTTTATTCAATAATTTTGTAATTTTTGAACTACACTTTGCTAATAAATTTATTAAATAAATTAGTTTTTTTTTCAATAATTTTGTAATCTTCAATTACACTTTGATAATAAATAAATGTATTAAAAAAATTAATAAAATGATTTGAAAGTAATAATAATAATAAATAAATGTGTTAAAGAAATTAATAAAATGATTTGAAAGTAATAATAATAATAAATAAGGTCCCCGAGGTGTAGGACAGTCGGTGACAGAGTGTGTTGTTAAGCCACTCCGTGATGTTAAAGTCACTGGTTCGAAACCTGTGGGGACAAAAAATCCAACCATGTTAAGGGTTGGTGTGGCTCAGGCTGGGTATGATCCCCGGGTGATTTTGACGGCTTAGATGCCCCTGAGTCGCGGTTTCTCAAGCCACAGGTTAATTGCGTAGCCAACAAGTCCCACACAAATTAACAAACAAAAAAAATAATAATAATAAATAAATGTATTAAAGAAATTAATAAAATGATTTGAAAATAATAATAGTAAATTTATTAAATAAATTAGCTTTTTTTTTCAATAATTTTGTAATCTTCAACTACACTTTGATAATAAATAAATATATTAAAGAAATTAATAAAATGATTTGAAAGTAATAATAATAATAAATAAATGTATTAAAGAAATTAATAAAATGATTTGAAAATACTAATAGTAGATTTATTTTAGATTTAATTATATGATTGTAGTTGTGTGTAAATGTGAAAAACATTAATTTACCGAAATCGAATAAATAAATGATTATTTATTTAAATACACATGAGCAGATTAATTTAATTTGTTATTTTTTTAATATTTTCTTTCCCAATACAAAATATGTTTTTCGTGGCTTTAATTCTACTTGTAGTATTTGTTATTGTATACTTTGTTAAATTTATAGAATTAAGAATTACATATTGTACATTTGGTTAAATTTATAGAATTAAGAATTATATATGTATATTTTGATGTTTTTTTTATCTTAAATAATATATTTATTTTTATTATTATGATGATGACAATGATGATGATTAATGTCTATTGAGATTGAATTGGTTTATTGGATCTTAAGAAGGTAAGGAATTACTTAAAATTCTTTAGAATTTTATTTATGTGTTCCAAATTCCTATTTATTATTATCATTTGTATCTCTATCCTTAACAATAGCTTTTCATTTTTGTTTCTGTTGGGCTCTTTGTTTTTGGGAAGGCTTAATATTTGGGAAATGTACTGCAACTTAACTGAAAGATGATGAGCAAAAAATGGAGTCAAAAGAATCACGTTCTAGCTAGAAAATTACAATTGGCGGAAACTAACTATGAGCTAACTTAGAGTGTAAAGCGAAAGAATCAGTGAAAAGAGCCATGCAACAATTGGAAAAGTAGCAGATGTCAGTGAAAATATGAGAATATAGTGGAAGAAAGACTCCAAGAAGCGGTAGAAGGAAACGTATAAACCAGAAGGCAGTCCATTGAAGAGGAGGTTAACGAGTTAATGACCGAGCGCACATGAGAGATAGATTGTCATTGCTATTTTTAGGGTTGGGATTTGTTGACATTTGAAATTTTCAGGATCAAAACGAAAACCTTAGGAGGATATGAATCACCTTGCGTTTTTAAAGAGGTGGTACTCCTCTTTGGCTTATGATTTTCTTTGAATAAAAAATAATATATGATACTGTCAAATGACTAAATCCAACTCTTTATGGCTGAATAAAATTGAATATAATGAAAAATAAAAGTATATATATGGAGAATTCTTGAAAAATGGACTAGGAACCTCAAACACCACATAATATAGAAAATGATAAAATCCTCACATCCATCACAGTTTAATGAAAGTTCTGATCACATTCAAATAAAATAAATGGTCTAATGGCACAAGAGAACTTTGAAAGAGTACTACTTATCTTATTAAGTTCAAAAGAATATTTTGATAGATCAACTTCAAATATCTTATACTCAGAACTCAAAGTTATAAAATACAATCAAAACCGATCCTGACTTAGTTCTCTGGAATTTATCAAAAATGATAATGTTTGTTACAATATTTGAAATTTAAAGGTGTTTTTCCATTAATGGACTGGCATTGGGACTCCTGTGGATCGTAAAAATATTTACAAGAAACATGGTGAAGAGAAGAACATGGAGTAGCACGAGAAACAATATATGGAAAGAAGACACGAAGGAAGTTATTAGAATTCGGTTATACTTTTCTAATGAAAAAATAAATATAACTGCATGAAATCTGATAAGAAAGAAGGTATGTAATCAATATGGAATTACTATGATGGAATATCTCTCTTTCATTTTCTTGTTGATGCGCTCTTTATATCTTTTCCTGTTGTGGTTAAGTGGTCGGTTGTAACCGCTTCCATTGGAAATTCAGAAATCTTGATTATAGACTTGTTTAACCATTCTTGAATATATTCCCTTAATGGGGAAACAATCACTTCTTGCTTTAGTTTGATATTTAATAATTCACTTTCAATCTCTCTATGGTCAATAGATAAATTTTTCAATACAGTTTCAATGTCCTCATTTTTATTTCTGTACTCAACAAGCCAATTATCAATGTCATCATAAGTATACTCAACCATACTATCAAATTTTGGGGGATTTATTCAAATTTTCGACTTTGTCTTCAAATTACTCTCTGCTCATGATCATCGAATTTGATATTAAGCTTGGATTTGAAATTTCAATAGTGGTGACCGCAATATCCAAACCAATAATATTTGAATATGCCTCAGTCTTTTTCCATGATATTTCTTTCAATTGATTTAACAACCCATTTAATGTATCAATTCTTTCAATCCAACATGCCTTTAATTGATTCATTCAGATCTGGGAGGGAAAATATTCATGTTTTCTCCTATGAACCATCATTGCCAAGACTTTTTCTACAAACATAGCAACTTCATCTATGAAGAATTCTTCGTCATTCTTCAAATATGCATTTAAGTATTCTTTAGCGTTTTGAATTTCTGAGCCTGGGAGCGGAAAATCTTTTTTCCAAGTCCCATAAGTCTATAATAAGAGACATTATTTTCTTTATATTATCTTCAACAAAGTGTCGAGTAGGAATTATTAAGCTTGAAATTACTTTTACTCTCAAAATTGACTCTCGAGTTCCTTGAAGAGTTCTGCCAAGTTGTATCATGGTGACTGGGGTAGCCAATATGGGTGGGGGCATGAGAGTTTCCTCCCATTATTTGACTCTCCTTAAGCCTGATATTTTTCTCTTCCATATTAATTATTGAAACATCTAATGCATCCCCTACAACTCTATGAATTGAGGATAATTTGGATGGCAACATGCTTTTTGTATCAATTGTGGATTGTGAATTTCCCTTCTCAGTCTTCGAGGTTATTTCAAAGGTAAATTTCTTTGAAGACTTATCAAATAAAACATTTTGTACAAAAAAGTCTCTTCGTCAGAGAAAACTTCATCTACAAAAACCTATGCAACGAACTGTACATTTTCTTGGGCGTGTTCTTCTTCTTCTAGAAATCAAATATTTTCAATGTCAACATCTAAATCCAGATCATCAAGAAAAATATCATTTTCAGTGTGTTTTGTTCTTCTTCCTCTTTGTGAGAATTAACCCTTTTCCTTTTCACTGTTATTTTATGGAGGTTTTCTAAACTTCCATGCAGAGGATTTCTTTCTCCATCATCACCTAAATTGTTACTTGAGGGTTTTCTTTGTTGTTCATTGCAGACCGAGCATTTACTTTAGGAAAAAGAATTTTTTGAGAAATAGCATGTGACTGAGTGGTTCTTTCACTTGAGGGTTTCCCTCTTTGATTACGACCTTCAGTAGAGCTCACAATTGTATCTATGTCACCAGAAATTTTATCAGCACCTTGAACAAGGGGGTCATGACTATCGCCCTCTTTTTCTCCAAATATAAGTGTATTGATCAATGTGGAGCTGATCCCAACTGATATCGTGTGCTTATAAAAAATATGATTAGGGTCAAACCCTTTGATTTATTCTATAAAATTCAAATTAAACTGGTTGAAATAAGAGGCATATTCATCAATTTTGGAAATTCCACTCAAGAGAATTTCACCAACTTTCCAAGGGTAGAGGAATAAACTACTTTTTCCTTCTTTCATGAAAAGCATGAAACCAAAACGTATAATTCCTGACCACCTTTATGATAAATAACTCATCTGACACATAATAAGGGAGAAATATAGGATTTTCATGAGAACAACAGATCCTAATGATGTTGTAATTATCCATTTTCTCTAGAATTCCTTTTTTATTCAAAAAGGTGGATGCTTCCAATGAAAGCCTAGAAGTGTCTTCTCCAAAAAGAAATTTATTAAATTCAAACATAAGATCATTGTAAAATTTATAAAAATAATGGATAACTTTCTACCTCCATAGAGCTTGATACCACATAGTCACGAGGTTGATTTTTGAGTTTACCCTTTTTCCAACACTCAAACCTTTAAACATATGATAGTGTGTGATAGAAAATATCAGATAAGATGCCATATAGAATTTTTTCTCACTTATGAAATTCATTAACTGTGCGGAAATTTCATTTGATATCATTTTTCCCATTCGAAGATGGCATTCTCATGAACTATAAAATGTAAAATATTTAGTTCCAGCTGGGGAATAGTTGCTATAAAATTCTGACCAATAACTCTAGTAAATAAGAAAGCAATTTCTCGATAAGGGTCCTTTAAAGAACTAACCTGGATTCTGGATAGGCCTTCTGACATTGCAGTAGGGTCTTGTAAATATTCCTACAGGAGCTCCATTCTATTATTTTTCCCTCTAACAAAATTTCTAGCTTCTTCTCCTTTGTATGTTAAGTTCAGATTTGGTAGTTTTAACATTTTTTTGAAAACTGAAGGCACCAATGAAACATGGGAGTCGCTTTGTAGTGGAATTGTTTTTCTATTCTAGACAAATTTATCAATACACCAGGTGACAATATCTTTGCACTCGAAAACCTCAGGGACACAACCAACAAGATCTATACATGATGTCCAAAAATTATTATTATCTTTAACTCGCAACATTGAATAATACCAATATGCCCTCGACCAATGGTAATTGTGATCTTCTCTGGAAGATAGATTCAAAGTATGACGACAATTTTTATTTTTTATTTTTCTTTCGGCCATCTTCAAAAGGTTGTCAGGATTCTCCCTAATGCCACTCAAAACAGTGAAATAATCTTTAAGTTAGATCCTTGATGAAATAATTAACCTAAAATAAATGTGATTTTTCCTCGATAGAAGCATCATTAATAACAACATTTTCATAATTGAATTTAGCAGTTGAGTTTGTAGAATTAGCATTTAATATGACTCGAGAATTGTGAAAGATAAAGTAAATGTCACGACAAGGTGCCAGAGTGGAATATTTGAAATGAGAATGGGAGTCTATTGTGATAATAAAAATGGATAATTATTGATACTTGTCAGATGAACTTGTGAAGGCAGGGAGATACAAAGAAAATAAATTGTGGGTATGTGAGTTCGTGAGTCCACGTATGAAAAATAAAGTAAGTGTTGGGAAGAGTTTCAAGGAAAAAAAGTGATAGAAAAAATATAAGTGCAGAGTAATGAAAAAGAAATGAATTATGAGGTTCAATAGGATTATGAGGCCATAGTCATGATGTCTTATTGTAATGGGTCTGTTGGGGCCTTCTTCGCTTGCACAATAGGGTTTTAAGTCTGTAATGGGTTTTGGGCCTAGATTTTTTTGCAGAAGCTATTGTATGAGATACATACTTATTGTATGATGGTTGATGGTGATATAGTGAATACAATAAAATGTTTTGGGACCTAAAAATTATTTTCAAGAGTCTTCTATGATGTACATGGATCCATTACTTTGTCACATAACTTATTTACTTTATGTCTAGTCTGTATTTGATTAATGTCTATGTGCATCTTTAAGCATCAAAGTGTTAAGTTAGAACTGATGTTTTGTTCCCATTAACTCACTTCACCACACACACATATCGGCTATGCTTCCGGTGAGACCTCCTTCCCTTGCAGAAGGTTGAATATGCCAACGTACCTAGACTACAACAATTCCTTTGTTGGTAACCTCCGAGAACCTTGCTCTCGATTTTGTGCCAACAAATGGTTTTGTTGTCAAGACCTGATCTTTAAAGTGATATTTTAGAGGATGCCTCATTGGATATATAAGTATGACGTTGATAACTGGTGGGAAAGAAGGTGCAACACATTCATACGGTAGGAAGTGGAGTTGTGGCACAAAATATTTAGTGCTGTAAAAAGAAATGTTTTCTAATCAGAGCCTGCTAGCAACTAGTAAGAGATATTTTGGATTAGATTCCCTGAAGAAGTGTTTTCATGGTTATATCTACTGCAATAAGCTCCTAAGTATAAATATAAATTCAAAAAGAGATATAACTTGGCTGTTGAGGGTTTAGCGACTCTTCGCTGGTTAAATCATCTGGTCTCATGTGCCATGGATTTTTGGGTGAAGACTGTTCTAGAGAGTTATATTATCAATTTTGTTGCAAAGAATCATCAAGCCTTCTCAAAATCCAAAGAAATATATAGAGAAGGATCTAGAGGAATATTTTTGTAGAAAATCCCCTTGTGGATGAAGGTTTTACTAGTGGAAGAAGGAATGTTTCTTGTTCCTTCAAGTGATATAGAAGTGTAAACCCCTATGCTCGGCAGAGGGTGATTTATGAGATTTTTTATGAGTTAGTTCAAGGAATATTTTCTAGAACATATGGAGGGTCTTCAAAAGAAAAGTGCAAGGGATAAGTGAGATCAGAAGAGGTTTGTTGTTCTTGAATTGAGGTAGCAGAAATATATGAGAAAAGTAATGAAGAGGCTATATCAGTCGTAGAAGGAGATCAACTTTGAGAGTAGTGATAGAAGGTGTAAGTTTTAAACCTGCGAAGTAAAGCAATGCATATAGATTCTCAAGCAATACTGAAACTAATCAATGGCTCATACACAGATTACACAGAGATTTTTACCGGAAACCCTCAACCAGGAAAACCTTTCTTATTTTCACTATATCGAATTTCACCATTCGCCATACAATATATACAATGTTTTTAGGTATTCCGTAGATACCAAAACCCTAATCCCTTAATCCGGGATTAATTTACAAATCAACTAAAAATAGCAAAATCCGCTAAAAATCCGTAGTTGTCGTATCTGACGCACCCACACACACACACATGCAAAGAATATAACACATACCCAACATTCTCCCACTTGTTGTTTTCTTTGCATCCAGGGGTCCAGGGGATTATATAGTCAACAATACAGGGCAGCAATGCCCATTGTTA
>ML778112.1:325176-367865 GCA_009831015.1 Picea engelmannii | reverse complement strand
TCTGTGTTGTGACCATCCATGCTTTTTTTCCTCATCTCTTCAGATAACAAGGATGCAACTACATCCTCATACTTTAATGTATATTGAGTGGTACTACCTATTGCTACAACCAGATTATCCCAAGAGTCTGGAAAAGAACATAAGAAAGTAATACACTTATCTTCTTCTGCAATCGTAATATTAACATATCCAAGTTGACTTACCAGAGTATTAAAGGCATTTAGATGTTCTGTCACAGAATATCCATCTTCCATCCTAAGATGATACAGCTTCTTTTGAAGAAACAACTTGTTTACCAGGGACTTTGATTGATACAAATTCTCTAACTTATCCCATAGTTCCTTGGCTGTAGATTCTCTCGAGACATTCAACAACACCGAATCTGCCTGGCAGAGTCGAATGGTACTCCTTGATCTTCTGTCCAACTTGTCCCAATCTTCCTTTGACATACCAGTAATTGGTGTACTAGTAGTTTGTGTACTGGTAGTTTGTGTACCAATAGTCTGTGTGCTTATAGATGGTGTACCAGTAGGCTATGTACCAGGATCCACANCGATCCATTGTTCTTTGTCTACAAGAAGGTCCTCCATCTTAAGCTTCCATAGCTCAAAGTTTTTACCGTTGAACTTCTCTATCTCGATTCTAGATGAGCTCGCCATTCCTCTTACTTTACTCGAATCTCCACTGAAAAAGCTCCCACTAAACCCAGGTTTATCACAGACCCAAGATAAACTTGATCTGTCAAGACCGAGCCAAACCCTCAGCAACAAAGGCGTCCATCTGAAGCCAAAAACGTGCTCTGATACCACATGTAAGTTTTAAACCTGTGAAGTAAAGCAATGCATATATATTCTCAAGCAATACATAAATTAATCAATGGCTCATACACAGATTACACAGAGAATTTTACCGGAAACCCTCAACCGGGAAAACCTTTCTTATTTTCATTATATCGAATTTCACCATTTGCCATACAATATATACAATTTTTTTAGGTATTCCGTAGATACCAAAACTCTAATCCCTTAATCCGGGATTAATTTACAAATCAGCTAAAAATAGGAAAATCCGCTAAAAATAGCAAAAACCGCCCAAAACAAAATTTTGGGGTGTTGCCCCTGGCTACCGTCCGGTGCCGAACGCTGCGCATAACCTCGGGGCACTGCCCCAAATGCTACGCATAACCAGGGGGGGCATACCTGCCCCCCCTGGGACCCCCCTAGGAAAGCGCCCAACACACACACACACATGCAAAGAATATAACACATACCCAACAGAAGGGAGTTAGAAAAATTTTGGGAGTTACAGAGATGAGGAAGGATGGTCATCCGATGGTTGAAGGAGAGATTTGGTGAAAGAGGTGAAGGTTCTAGAAGGAGAATACAAGAAGAAGGAAGTTCAGATGAGACAAATGGAAGAATAAGGATCGATGCCACCATTGAAGAAGAATACTCATCCAAAACCCCTAAGGAAGTTGCGGGATAATAAGAAAATGCAACACAAGGATAATATGGATTGCATCATAATATAAAGGAAACAATAAAACCAAATGAAACCCTCCAAATCAAAGAATTTCTTTCTAGAGGTAAAGGAACCATCCCTTGATCACCCATTCATGTTCAAATATGGTAATTTCTACAATAAATCCTTCTATAATTTATGTTACTTCTAACCCTTCAAGTTATTGGGTTCTTATATTCTTTGTAGTGAAAGTCTAGTCAAGGTGGATTAACTAAAATTCAAAGTCAAAGTTTGAGGTGGTTCAACCGGGTAAATTTGGAGTTAAAGGACGAAGACATTGATAGCAAGTCGAAGAGGTCAACAAGCAGGCGTGTGGAAACCAAATGAAGAACGAAAGGAGGATGGCTAGTAGTCGAATGGTAATCCAACTTGGTAGTTGACTATAACAAAATCCTGAGATTTGTAGCCAATGATCTGCGTGGATATATAACCGTTTTTGGGTTCCTTTTCTTTAGGGTTTTTCCTAATGTAAATCCTATAAATAAGGTGTGTTGTAATTTTGTAGTATGTAAGGAATGAATGATTACCAAGAATCAATTTTCGTAGAGGCTGTTAGTCGTGTAGATGTCATCCGAATTGGCTACCAGGTTGTTCTTGTGTAAAGAAACAAGGTATGATGACGATTGTGTCTTAGGTCTGGACCAAGGTTAGACATGTAACCTTTTATTCTGAATAAATAAGACAACAAGATAGTAGAATTCTCAAGGAATGTTGGTTTTCCCAGTTTGGGTTTCCAGGGTAAAAGATCTGTGTACTGTGTGTTTTCTTTGTCATTTACTTTCTTGATTAAATCTTTCTTCCTCTCTTTTGATAGGTTTAGTGTGGAAGTGTTCCTCATTTTATAACATATGGTATCAGAGTTTGGTTTAACAACCTTGGATCTAAGCTAAACCCTAGGTTCAATAAGAGTAGCAAGTTAGAAATATTTAAAGATTGTGTTAAAGAATGGCGAGCAACTCGAGAATAGAGATTGAAAAATTCAACGTCCGAAATTTTGAGTTTTGGAAGCTTGAAATTGAAGATCTCCTTGTTGATTGAGAACAATTGGAAATAGTATGTCCAGGTACCATGCCGACAAGTATGTTGATAGAAGAATGGGAGAAACTTGAGAGAATAACAAGGAGTATGATTCGACTTTGTCTTGCAGATTCGGTACTGCTAAATGTCTTAGGTGAAGATTCGACCAAGAATTGTGGGAGAAGTTGGGGAGCTTGTACCAGCCGAAATCCCTAGTAAATAAATTGTTTCGTAAAAAGAAACTATATCTTTTGAGGATGAGTGTTGACAATTCAGTGACTGAGCATTTAAATTCATTTAATACCATTATAAGCCAATTATCTTATGTGGATATTAAAATCACCGAGGAGGAGAAATTTATTAGCCTATTATGTTCTTTTCCAGGCTCCTAAGATAGCTTAGTTGTGGCTATACAAAGTAATACAATCACATTAGTGCTAGAAGACTTGGTTGCATCTCTACTGTCAGAAGAAATGATAAGGAAGAACATGGAAGGATCCACCATAGATGATTTAGTGGCGAGAGGTCGATCAATTGACAGAGATAAAGGAAAATTGTACAGTAGAAATTCTAAGTAGAAGGGTAGATCTAAATCCCCTGGCCAGTCAACAAGAAGATGTTGGAAATGTGGTAAATATGGGAATTACAAAAGGGACTTCAAATCAAAGGAAATGGAAGTCAATACAAGATCGAACGAGAAGCATTCAATTTAGATAAAGATGACTCCAAATAAGGGAGGTGATGTGTACCTGGCCTTGACCAGTACACAGTCGGATCAAGATGTTTGGTTGATTAAATCAGGAGCATACTATCACATGACACCACATAGAGAATGGTTCTATGAATATGAACAATATGTAGGAGGATATGTGTTCTTGGGGGATGATTCGAAAACCAAAATTGTTGGAAGAGAAAGAGTTTGACTGATGCTATAGGATCGGAGGAGTAGAACCCTTCCAAGTGTGCTACACATTTTGGTTTTGGAAAGAAACCTGATATATGTCAACAAGATGAGTGATGTAGGGGTGCACACTCTATTTCAGAAGGATTCATGCAATATGGTCAGAGGTGTGATGGTATTAATGAAAGGAGTCCAGATTGGAACCCTATACATGTTACTAGAGAGTGTCGAATCGACTGGATGAACCAACATCATTGTTTCTGAAGTCGACTCGACTCAGTATGAGTCAATTCAAACCGACTTGACAAGTCATGATAAACTCGACTCGACCATGCTATGGAACGAGAGGATGGGACACATAGGAGAAAAAGGACTTCAATCTATGCATAATAAAGGTATGGTCGAAGAATTTCTTGAATGTAATTTAGAAGTCAAATTTTGTGAAAATTGTATATATGGAAAACAAAGTCAAGTGAGGTTCCCATCTGGAGTGACAAGGGAAAATGGGATTCTAGAGTTGGTTAATAGTGATGTGTTTGGCCCTGTTTCAGTACCTTCACTTGGTTGATACCTGTATTATGTCTCCTTCATAGATGATTATTCTAGGAAGACATGGATATATTTCCTGAGGAAGAAATCAGAGTTTTTCAAGAAATTCAAAGAGTTTAAATCTCTTGTAGAAAACTAGACAGATAAGAATATTAAGGAGTTGAGAACTAACAATAGTAGTGAATTATATGAAAAATAATTTGGTTAGTTCTGCAGGTAGTGTGGCATAGAATGGAAAAATACCACACCATATACCCCACAACAAAATGGATTTGTCGAGAGAATGAACATAAAATTAATGAAAAAGGAAAGTAGCATGCTTAATTATACTGGGTTCACACAAGAATTCTGGGTGGACAAAGTCGACACTACCAAATATCTATTGAATATGTCTCCTTCGTCGGCATTAGTCAACCTGAATCCAAATGAGGTATGATTAGGCAAGAATCCTTCGATTTCATGTATCAAAGTATTTGGATGTGATGCACTTGTTCATGTTCCCAAGGAAAAGAGGAGAAAGATGGACAAGAAGGAAGTCAACTGTATTTTCATTGGATAAAAAGAAGGAATGAAAGGATATAAGCTTTGGGATACTGCATCAAGGAAAACAATGTACAGTTGAGATGTGGTCTTTAGAGAAGTTGGAAGTAAGTTCGATCTTGAAGAAATTCTTCAGACTGAGAATAATACATAGAAGGTTCGGTTTGAACTGAGGAACGAAGAAGATGATTTAGATGAGTTGATTGAATCAGAAGGAGAGGTGAAACAACTGACCTTGATTGTAAGGAGGTCAGAACAAGTAATAAAACTAGTCAAAAGGTATAGTCCAACCAACTTATGTTTCACATTTATGTTAGTTTCCACCAACGATGAGCCCAAGTTAGTAAGAGAGGAAGTTGACTTAGCAGAAGGAAAACTATGGAAGTAGGCCATGGTTGAAGAGATGGAATCCTTGCACAAGAATGAGACATGGGACTTAGTCAAATTACCTAGTGGAAGAAATCTTGTCAGTAGAAAATGAGTATTCAAGAAGAAGATGAACGTAACAGGTCAAGTTGAGAAATTCAAATATTGACTGGTAGCAAAAGGATATTCCCAAGTCCAAGGAGTTAACTTTGGTGAGATTTTTTTCCCTATCACAAAATTAACTTCCAATAGATTACTAATGTCTATGGCTGCAACATTTGATCTATAAATAGAACATACATATGTGAAGACAACATTCCTACATGGGGAACTAGAAGAGGAAATCTACTTGAAACAGCCTAAAGTATTTGTAGTAAAGGGAAAGAAAGATTTGGTGTGCAAACTGAAAAGATCCATTTATGGTCTAAAGAAATCACCAAGGATGTGGTACCAAAATTTTGACACATACATCCTTATTTTGGGGTTTGTGAGAAGCAAAGTTGATCATTTCATATATTCCAAAGAAGAAGGTGTGTGTTTAATATATGTAGCATTGCATGTCAATGACATGCTGTTGATTGGAAACAACATGAATGCAATAAAGGAGGTGAAGAAGTAGTTATCCTCCAAGTTCAACATGAAGGATCTCAGTGCAACGAACTTCATTTTGGGAATCGATATTAAGAGAGATCAAGCAACTAGAAATATCTCGTTGAACCAGACAAAGTATATTGAAAAAATCTTGAAATGTTTCAACATGTAGTATTGAAAACCAGTGAAGGTGTCAATTCTGATGGGAGCAAGGATAATTGATGAACAGTCTCCAAGGACATAGGAGGAAATTGAGGACATAACACATGTTCCCTATGCAAGTGTTGCTTGTAGTCTAATGTATGCAATGGTTTACACTTGACCATACATTGTCGATGTAGTGAGAGTGTTGAGTAGATACATGTCGACACCTGGGAAGAAGCACTAGACAACTGTCAAGAGAGTATTTAGGTATTTATGTGGTGCAAAATATTATGCTATATTCTACCAAGGAAAACGTGGAGGTGATAGTGAATTAAATGTACATGGATTTATCGATGCCGACTAGGCTGGAGATCTATATCGATTGAGGTCGACCAATGGATATGTGTTCAAAATGTTCAATGTAGAAATCATCTAGATGAGTAAGCGATAGGAAGCCATACCCCTCTCAACAACAAAAGTTGAATACATGGAAGCCACTCATGGAAGAAAAGACGCAAAATGGATACAAAGGCTGTGTTCAGGAACCAATTTTAAGTAGAGAGCTTTGAAGATAAGTTGTGACAGTAAAAGTGAAATATTTCTAGCAAAGAACCCAACTTATCATTCTAAGACTAAGAACATTGATGTACAATACCATTTCGTGAGAGACATGGTGGAAAGAAACAAGGTTCTACTGGAGAAAGTAGACAAGTTGGAAAGCATAGTAGACTCTTTGACCAAGTCTATGAGTGTTGTGAAGTTCTCTTGGTGCAGAGAGATAATGGGAATTGTTTCCCTAGGTTTGGGAATGAGAGTTCATAGGTCTCACGGTTTCGATAAAGGAAAAAAAAATTGGGAGAATGTTAGGTTGTTATATTCTTTGTAGTGAAAATCTAGTCAAGGTGGATCGACTAACAGTTGAATTCAAAGGTTGAGGTGGCTTGACCAGGTAGTGTCAAAGTCAAAGGTCAAGGTGTCTTGACTGGGTAGTGTCGAAGTCAAAGGTCGAGGTGGTTCGACCAGGTAAAGTTGAAGTTCAAGGACAAAGACAACGATATCAAGTTGAAGAGGTCAGTTGATAAGTGGTTGAGAGGTAGGCATGTGACAACTGACTAAATATTGAATGAAGGTTGAATGGTAGTCGACTGGTAATCCGACTTGATAGTCGATTGTAACAGAATCCTGAGATTCACAGGATTTGTAGCCAATGATCTGAGTGGATTTGTAACCATTTTGGTCACATTTTCTTTAGGGTTTTGCCTACTATAAATCTTATAAAGAATGCATGTTTTAATTATTTAATAGATGATGAATGGATAATCACCAAGAATCGATAATCATAGAGGTTGTTGATCATGTATATGTAAGCTGAATTGGCTACAGGGTTGTTCTTGTGTAAATCAAGAAGGTATGATGCCAATCGTGTCTTAGGTGTGGACCAAGGTTAGACATGTAAACTTTTATTCTGAATGAATAAGAAAGAAAGAGAGCATAACACTCAAGGAATTATAGTTTTCCCGGTTTGGGTTTCCAGGGTAAAATCTCCATGTACTGTGTGTTTTCTTTGTCATTTACTTTCTTGATTAAATATGTATTCCTCTCTTTTGCTAAGTTTAGCGTGGAAGTGTTCCTCATTTCCTAACATAATTACAATAAGTTTGAGTAATGTAGAGGTGGAAGTGTGGAAACTAGGACCTTCTAGGTTAATTTTAGTAGGGTTTCCAAATCCCTCGATGAAAAATCAATACGCAGGATTCCTCACTTGATACCCTCAATTTTTAGTTAAAGGGGACGAGGATGTGGAGCAACACTAGTTTCTATGCGAATCCATATGGAGGTCTCATGGAACTCTATATAAAAACAATTTTGTTGAGTTTTAGACTACCCTGAGAGGTTAGGATCTTAAGTGGTACATGAAGGTAATAAAGTCAGGGGCTCAGGGGTAAGCCTTCATGCTTGCTCAGGTGAAGCAGATATTTATAGAAAAACTTTGGTTACCTCAGTCATAACAACAAACACTCTCTGAGTTGTGGGAGATAAAATAGTGATATGGAAAGTCCACCTGGGAATACAACCATAGGTTTAAGAATGTGACAGGGAAATAAGCAAACCTTATCCATAAGGATCATCAAATAGAATGGTTTATTCAAGGATTATTACCTTTAACCCATATCCCTTTAACAGACAAAGGATAACTACATTGGGTGAAGCATTGGAGCAAGCTATGAATATTGAGGCTATGACAAGTTATCCAGGGAAATTAAGAGTCACGAGGCCACCGAAAGATGCTAATATTGTGAAATTGTAGGGATAAACCTTTCCGTTAACTAACAAAATCCAAGAGTTGACCCTTCCTAAAGTAGGTCGGCTACAAGTCTAGTGTACATGTTGTTACACAAAAGGACATGTAGCTAGTGAATGTATGAGATTAAGGGGTATGGGGCCCTCTAATATGGCTCCTCCATTGGTTGGGCCAGCAGGAGGAGTTGCTCAAGTTTTTTTTGTAGCACCATTTCATAGACTTGTCTAATACCATGTCTTCCCAAATAATCAAGGAAGTCATAGTGCCAAGTATTGCGAGATTTTCATAAGTCATGGGCATTCTCCAATTTCACAAAAGTAAAAACCTCTGGTGAAAAACCATCTATTTTAAGTTATGTGGTCCACCTTACCACAACACCAATCATTGATGAGCTATGAATGCACTTGCAGAAAGATTTGATCAGTCTGTGTTCAAGGTTAATGAAGGATCTCTCGGACCTGGAAGGGGTCGGGGAGGTGGAGGAGGATACCAAGGTGGATGAGCTAGAGGAAGAGGACCAATTCACTACTACAATTGTGATGAGAAAGGACACTTGGCGAGAGACTTTGTACTTCTTAGATGATCTTGCTGCAGGGTGAAATCACAGAGGTGGGTAACACTTTCATGACAATCTAATCTCCAAAAATCCAAAAAACATTGTTTCAGTTGAACTAATATACTTTTTCAGCCGAAAGGTATTTTTTTCGACCGAACACTGGAATGTCAAATCAAATGGTACAATGAAGACACCCTGGTTTTTCGTGTAGAAATTTAGTCAGAGGGATTTTTTCCATTCGGCAATATGTTTTCAGCCAAAAGTTATTCATGCCGAAAATTTCTTTCGACCGAAAGATATTCAGGCCGAAAAATTATTTTGGCTGAAAGAACTATTCAGTCGAACTATTCTTTCTACCAAAATAAATTTTCAGTTGAAATAATTTTTCAGCTGAAAAACTGTTTATATATCACCCACACAATGTTATTGAAATGTTTTTCCCACCTCTTCCTGAGTGATTGATTGTGAGTGATTGTGAGCGGTCTTTATGTTGGCTGTGTTGGTGGACACAGTAATTGTGTTGGTTGTGTGAGCGGTCTTTCTGTTGGTTGTGTTGGCAGCATGAAGGCTATGTTGGTGGGCGTGGTCGTTGTGTTTGTGGGCGCAGGCGGTCGGGCTATTCTCTTGGTGGGCCGAGATACATGTAAGTTGTTTAGATTAGTTGTGATTATGTTTTTTTGTTTAGATTATAATTATGTTAGTGTTTAGATTATGTTATGTTGTTTATATTTCTGTAATGTTGTGTTTTTATTACTATAATGTTGTTTCTTTATAATGCTATTTTTATTACTATAATGATGTGTTTTGTTTTTACATGTTGTTTCTATTTTTCTAGTTAAGTACCCTAGTTTAGTTCCAGTTTAATACCCGAGTCTAGTCAAGCCCCCACTGAAAACAATCACCCCTAGAGACTCTTCAGTTATACTCTCCATTCAACAGACTCCTATGAAAATCGCCATATCATTCACAGAGTATTTTTTTTCTCTTTGACAAAGTCTTCTTGGTTTACAGATCAAACCAGTCTTAAAAGAGTCTGAGTCTTCCAACATTAATTTGTAGTATAAGAAGACAAAAATATCAAAATTGGTGTTAAAATCAGAAATGAAGAAACAATAACCAATCCCTCTATATGACTCCAAAATATTCAACTATAAGCAAAAAGATGCATATTTAAACCCGCATTCAACTATAAGAAAAAACTTGTTAACCATTAGGAAAGAAGTCTATTTAAGAAAAAACCTGTGTATAGAAGGAAAAAATAGTCTATTTAAGTCTGCATTATTGTACCATTAGGAAAGCACATAACAAAGTTTTAGATGATGTTCTACTTCTATGTTAATCTATTCATTTTGTGTGATATTGCTTGGCCACAAGGCTAGGCCCTCGCGGCCAAGTCATTGGACTGTGACTTTGCTGTGGGGGCCAGCCCTATGGCCAAGCAGTGGGCACGCCAAGGCTGAATAGTGTGCCCAAAACCTTTAAATTTCATTTTATTTATAATTTATTTTTAACTGTAATTTTTAAATTTTAAATTTAATTTATATGCGGTCTGTAATTTTAATTGTAATTTTTAATTTCAATTGTAAATTTTAATTTTTAATTTTAATTTTAATTTTTAATTTTAATATTAAATTATATATCTAGCCAAGATGTGGGCACACCAAGGATGAATAGTGTGTTGTTGTACACCCTTGTAAATTGATTTAACAACAAAATTTTTCAAATGTCATTTGGGTTGTGTGCTGTCCTAAAACTAGGAAAAAATGATAGGTGACCAAGGCCATTTTGTGGCTAGCTTATTTTGAAATGTCAGAAATGTTTTCAAATCTTGATATCACCTATACAAATTAATTGTGCCTTGTATATTAGCAGTTTTCCACTTAATCTAACTAATTTGAAATGTTTCAACTAATTTTTTAATTTATTATTAATCTCCAGTTAGTTGGACTAAATCAGCTAAAAATAGATATAGATATGAGTAACTGTTGATCAATCTTCGAACTGTTTGATGAACCTATGATTAGTTTGTGTAATTGTTCAAAATATTACATTCTGATTATAAAAAAGTTATAAAATTTTGTGCATAAATGTGTTCTATAGTTTGGTACAGGTAGAAGAAATCTTTATGTTTATTTCAAATTTGTTAATATTTATACATTCTGATTATAAGTGTTATAAAATTCTATGCATAAATGTTTTATATAGTTTGGTACAGGTAGAAGAAATCTTTATGTTTATATTTATGTTTATTTTCAATTTGTTAAAATTAGTATTCAGATTTTAGAATTGATATGTGCACATTTGTTTTTGTCCAGTTTAGATTTAAAGACAATATTTTATTGGCTGGTAATAGTTCTGGTCTATTAATCGACCACATAATTTATTAAGTGGTTTAATTCAAATAAATTTATTGCATAGAAATATTTAACTCTCTTTCGGTTATATTCAAATATTATCCGACGAACATCATTTTAATCTTTTTAATAAATTATATTTCTTGTAAATATAAGTCTGCTCTTATATTTACAAATAAATCTCTCTCTCTCTCTCTCTCTCTCTCTCTCTCTCTCTCTCTCTATATATATATATATATATATATATATAATGGAAATATTTTAAGACATATTTTTAAATTTATTTTTAATAAATTTAAAAATAAAATAGGAAGACAATTTAAAAATTACATGTTTATATGTTCAAATTATACGTGCATAAACAATAAATTTATAAACAATATGGAATTACTTGAAAATGGGAATTTGATATAGACATTAATAAATAATTTATAAACAATATGGATTTAGTTAATTTGATGTAGATATTTCACAATCAAATATTAAGTTTTTAAATTCCATATACACATTTAACAATCGAATATTAAGAGTAAGCATTTAAGTGATTAGTCTGTGCCTCAGTAGTTGGCCATGAGCCAAATCTACTTTATTCCACTCCGATGTTAAAGACATAGATTCAAATGCCATGATTTTCTATGCATAAATAATATCTTATTAAAATTGGTTGTGACTTGGCTGCGGGGGCCATCCCTGTGGCCAAGCCATGGGTACTCCCATGGCTTGGCCACATGGTTGGTCCCTCATGACCAAGTCACATAATGGATTTAGTTAATTTGATATATAAATTTACCAATCAAATATTAAGTTTTTAAATTTGATATATACATTTAACAATAAAAAAAATAGAGTAAGCATTTAAGTGATTAGTCTGGGCTTGAGTAGTCGGCCAGGAGCCGAATCTACTGTCTTTCACTCCAGTGTTAAAGACTTAGATTCAAATGCCCTGCTTTTTTGTGCATAGATAATATCCTATTAAAATTGGCTATGAGTTGACTGTGGGGGGGAATCCTTGTGGCCAAGCCATGGGCATGCCCACGGCTTGGCCACATGGCTGGCTCCCAGCGGCCAACTCACAACCAATTTCATAAAATTTCAAACTGTGGACAACTTTTTATTTCAAATGTTTTGTATTTTATAAAAAATTAAAATCTTTAGGAATTCAATTTATAAATCCATTTTTACATATGTAATATTAGAGTATCATAAGTTTCTTACAATGCCTTGTTTATTGTTAAATTATATTAACTCTTTTGTAAGTTATGTTGTTTTCAATCTTTTAAGTTATGGTGTTTTCAGTCTTTTTTGCACTTGATGCTACAAAACATTGGTTTGTAGGTTTTTAATAATGTGAATCTAGCTTATAAAATGTATTCAAAATATTTTGATGATATAAAATATCAAGGTTGTATGGTTTTAATAAAGTAATTAGATTATAAATTTTATTCAAAATATTGAGGATATTGAAGGAGTCTTACACATGAAATGATGTCCTTATTAGATGAGATTCTCATATTATAAATAAAATCCATGGGATCCATTGATCTATAACACCTTGAATACCATTGCACCACTTCTCAACAAGTGAATGCATATGGTATGTTTGTTGCGTGTACAAGGATAAAATTCCCTCAATCCCTTAGACACCTTGCATTTACAAATGTCAATTTTCCCAAGGAGACAATTCCTTTGATTGTTGATGCAAGGAAAATAACATGGAATGTATTTCATCCAACCACACTAATTTGGGCATGGATGGCCCTATATTGGATTTGATTCCAGATATATGCTCCCTTAGTTAAGGCCTCAAACAAAAATTTCATTCAAAAACTCAATGATTAACATGATTATGTAATTCACGCCAAGTTTTGCATTTTTATGTGTTTTTCATTTCATAACAAGAGAAACAAATATTGATTTCCAAGAGTCATTTATATTTGGACTAGATTGACAAAACACATCTTGAAACCATCTAGTGAGACCTAATGATAATGGGTAAGTAAATCTACCCCTATGCTACACATGTCCTACATATTGTCATGAGTCTTGGTCACATTTTTGTGTAAGACATGAGTGACCTACTTGTGTAGATTTGGTTTTTCCTTGAAATTCATTGGATCAACATTCATTGATTGAATTTCACTTTTTCCAATCTCTAGAACAACCAAATTCAACACTCACTTTTGATATGGCTTCTCTTCCAAACCATAGACTCTTATCATAGTAAACTGCTCAAAAAAGAACCAGTCTCCCACTTTGGTGGTCTTTTCCAATTGTAGTGACACTTTGAATAACGAAATAATTATAACAAACACTTTATTTTGGACAATAAAGTCTAATTTATAGAAATAAAAGATTCTTAGATGGGAACTAATTATTATACTCATTTATTACTTCACACATATTGACCAAAGTGTAATAGGTCCTCCTAGTTACGACGACGATCCTCATATAACAAGTGCAATTTTTTTTTTAAAAGTGTGTGCACGTGTGTGAGGGTAATAAACACATTCAACTATGTGTCGACACTTGACGACAAACAAGACACATACAACAAAAACCACAACACGACGAACTAAGATGCACCCCAAGTATCTGCATGCATGAAATGACAATCAATCGACTATAAATAAGACTGACTACCCATCCATCCTACCCTGCAATGGTTAGGACCTCCAAGACACATAAGCAACGCTCAAGCCCAGATTACCATCGATTTTAACCATTTAAGGTCTCAGGGCTGGCAATTGTTCTGAGGAACATGGAGGTGTCTACAGCCCGCCCGACACCAGCTGACCAAGCAACTAAATGATTACCAACAAGTACAACAATAATTAAGAGAACAACCCCGTCCTCTATGGAAGACACAAATCGGAAGGACTCGAACAATGCCCCTACATGGTTAAGACAAGGCATTATCTACGACACCATTGGTAATAATCACTGACTGATTTCTCCATTAAAATTCCAATAATTGGCATGTTACCCAATCAACCCTTGGGAAATAATGTAAATTCAACTGATTGTTATTCCTCATTTACAACTCATAATAACTGATTGTGCTTAGTTCAATGACATTACATTTTTGTGCTAACAAATCCAACAATCTTAACAACATTAACCTGAATGATAGCCATATTACATTTTAATACAGTAACTCTGTAAACAAATTAATAATCTCATTTCAACTTGTATGCTACCAATACCATAAAATTTCAGTAACATTACCACGCAACATCACATTTTATACTATCATAACCTTGCCATACAATATCTATCACCTTACTTCTGGTATGTTATCAATACAAATTTACGATGATTTACCATAAAGCCATATTAACATTGCATTTTATATTGCCATAATTCTTGCCAATAAGATAACATTATAATTACATTATAGTAGCATCACACATCCATATTAAAATAATAAAATAACACAGTTACGTGTCCCATAAACAACATATTGAATGACCTTACCCTTATTCATATTACAATAACGTAACATTACCATACCAACTTTTACCTTTACTATGCCACTATAAGTTATCAAGAATCAATAAAGTTCCATAACCATGCAACAATAACCATATCCTTACATGTTGGATTGTCATGATATTGCAAATAAATTAACATTAAAATTTCATTTTAAGCTCTCTAACACTAACCTTACAGTCAATAACATCCCTCTTAAGTAATTCAATAATCTTACAACTAATGAACCATTAACCTTAACATTAATCCTATCTGAAATAACTATTCTAATTTGATCGATAAATACCACTCTAAGATTTACCAATCAACGCTATTTGTTGATACCAAACAAGATCCAGTAAAACACGGAGGATATAAACACAAAAATGAATCAATTCCAGCATGTGGTCTGGCATGATGCCATTAGGTTGCTACCATTCATTCCTGTATACCACTCTGAATTCAGCGATTTTGTCACCAGGCCAGCGTGCATCCCAAGGAAACCATTACGACGAAGATTATGGAAAAGGATATAAACACCCAATTTCGGGGTTTCTGACTATCATTAAAAAAAATTAAGCATCAGGGAAGCAGTAATAAAATCTAGAGCCTGCGCAGGAAAAAATCGTGAGGTTGTTGGGAATAACGCTGCGGGTTACCATTTAAGCTGAGCATGAGGGCAAAGGGGGTGAGAGAAAAGAAAGGGTCAGCGCTGTCTAGTTTATAGCCAGGGAAAATTTAACCATGATTAATGGATTACAAAAAGGAAACGGTCATCAGAGCCACTATCCATCTGCGATTCGTTTAAGTTTAAGAATAAGGGAAATCGATTAGTGCGGGGAACAGTTTATCTACGAATGGGTAAGGTTCAAATGTCGAGAGAGGAACTACTGTTGCTAAAGCACAATCCATCAACTAACGCTGAGGTGTGGCTAGAAATGAAGGCAATTTTCAATTTTTTGGTAAACTGTTATGAAGGAGAGGTTATGGATTATAACCAGAAACCGTAGCAGTAAGGGAGAAGGGCCACAGTTACGAAAATCTAGAATGTTTGAGAGCGAAGTGTCCCAAGGTAACTTTCCCGATACAAAGGTCAGCAAAATCAGGCAGGTTGTAGAGTACGGGAGGGCATCATCGTCAGTTCTAAAAAAAAAATCTACACCACGTAATTTTTTATTAAACAAAAAAAAAATCATAAAAATAAAAATTTCATTACGAATTTGAAAACAATTCATTACATAAAAATTCACTGCAGAATTTTGAAACTAAAGTGCATGGAAGTCGGCTCAATCCAATAATGCCTTACATACATGTAGTTTCAATCTATTCGGACATATACTTCAGGAATTGTAGCGGACAACCAGTTTAGTTATTTTTTTTAAATCAAGCATCCAAGAGGTAACGTAATCATATGCACCCGGACAGTTATGGAGGAAGGTGAATACTGCTATTGTGTTCGCTCTACCAAAGACTCAGATATGATAGATCAGACTTAGAAATTTAAAACTAGAATTCCAAGATTTGATTTAGACACATGACAATTTAGTCTTGAAATTCAGGCATATAGTTTCAGTCATGAGAATTTTCAAACACACAATTTTCGGAGATTGATCGGACATATAAATTTAATCCGACTCGAGAAGGTTAGAGGGATGATATTCCTTGCACTATGAAACCATTACAACCACTAAAAACGCACCTACAGATTCAAATCATACAACCTACACATTCTATCATTCAATCGAGAAAAAAAACATACCTTTGTCTATTCGCCTGCTCCGGGTGAGGTCCACGCGCTCCTTTCCACTCCCGCTCGCCGACCATTGAGACCTCACCGGTACCTCCCAGCCAATCACTAGGGGTACTCTGCTTCCCCCTTAGCCCCCCGAGCCACAAAGGGGCCACAAACTATCCAGATGGTACGACTAGCTCCCAGCTCGCCTCGCAAGGCCGAGCTACCACTCCTATCTGAGCTGGAAAATCCCAACTCCCCACAAGTGATCAGTCAAGTCACAAATCTGACAGCATAACATTACGCTAACATTCGATCCCTTTCTTCCTCATCTTCCCTTTCTTTTATAGAGTTTTTAGAACCTCCAACTTTCCCTAAATCACATTTAAATTAAGTTTTAATAAAAATCTTCTAAATATTCTCCTTCGCATAAGTGTTATCCATCCCCCTCTTTCCTCCAATAATTATTTTCTTTAAATTTAGTAATTGTCTCAATTCCCTCACCCACCTAGAGTGGCTCCTAAATTTACTCCTAGGTGTTCCTAGATTCCCTTACAGGTTTAAATACTTTCCTTAAAATGAAGTTGCTAATTTAGTTCATTTTAGAAGGTTCTTAATTGTAGATTCCTTACTATGTTGAACTCGCTTTTTACCATAAGTTCCCCTCCATTCCTTAGTTTCCTAATTTTTATTATTCCCTTCTTTCCCCTTTTTTAGGGCCAAAATGGCAGTTCCGCTATTTACTCTTTTCCTTTTATTATTAATTTGAAATCTTTTTACACTTTCACGAGTTAAATAATTTATTTCTTCTTTACAATTTAAAACCACAGATTTTAATTAATCTATTACTCTATTCATTTTACCCCAAAAATTTATGAAGACTAAAACTATTACTTAAGTGGTTTTTAGTTTAAATTTTTTTTATTTATTTTTTTTTTTTTTTTAGGGTCTTTTTCTTAAGGTTAAACAAAATTTTACCCTAGAGAAGTTTTAGACTTAGGACTTAGATTTTGAACTGGGCGACAATTATTTAGGGAAGTTGTTTTAAGAATTTCTTAATGTGTTAAAAGTCTTAGGGCCATCTAAGTTTGTTCCTTCATCAATATCAACGTGACGTGCCCTTCAAGACACACCACATGCTTTAAGGGTTCCACTCGCCTCATTTGTTTCTTTTGCGCGACGTGCCCTTCAGGATGTACCACGTGCTCCAATGGTGCCACTCACCTCTTGTGTTTCTTTTGTGCGACGTGCCCTTCAGGATGCACCACGTGCTCCAAGGGTTCCACTCGCCTCTTGACTGATTGGTAGACATCAATAATCCCTAGAGTCAACACTCCGCTAGGTGAACTTGTGGGAGACTAAGGGTTTCCAAGAAATAAGGCCCCCGCCTTATTGCGCAGCCCTTAGAGTCATCGTGAGTGACTGTCGCAGTCTGCCCTCATGACATCCTGGATCCTATCGAACTAGGTAATTGTTAACCTACAGTTTGAGCCACGACGAGAGTGCTAGTAGGCTGTGGCAGGGCTGTTGTCCACACCTCTCCCTCAACCTCTCTGGAAATCATGTGTGGCTCCTTTACTCCATATGTGAGTCTGGTCGGCAAGCTATCATCAGCCTGCATCATCAACAATCGTGTCAAAACATTTCCACATCATATAATCAAAACAAATGTACTAAAATCACAGTAAACAATCAACCCCAATAGCACACTCCCTGACTCAATCCAGAGTCCAAGGGGTTTCGTCAATGCCTCTACATCCTCAAGGTCCAAAACCCTGCACACTCAGTAAAAGTGAGTCAATAGTACCTGTCTATGCCAATGTAGTAAACATCATGTCATCTATCATAATGCATCATAATTAAGGACAAAAGTTTTAATGTCATAAAAGTCCGGATCACTTGCGAGCAAGTGTCCTCAAAGAATAAGTTTTCTCAGTGCGCTAGAGTGGGATGTTACATACAACCCCTCTTGGTATAAACTTCATCCCGAAGTTTCATAGTATAAATTCCAAAATAAATGTATCACAGTATCATATGTCTATCTATCAAAAAAAAAGGGAAACTGTTGGCACATATCATATGCGTCCTCCCAGGTCCCCGAGTGTGGACTATAATGGTCCCACTGGACCTTGACCTGATCTATTGTTCGATGTCATAACTGTCGAACACGGTGATCTAAGATGCAGACTGACTTAACCGTGAGCACTCTCTCGTCCAATACCTACAAGGAACTCATGTCAATCACATGTGTAGGATCACTAATATAATGTCTCAAAACAGATACATGAAAAACATTGTGCATACGCCTCAAGGAATCAGACAAGGCTAGAAGATAGTCCATGGGCCCCTTTCTCTCAACAATCTCGAAAGGTCCCACGAACCTAGGAGATATTTTAGCTCCTTTTCCAAACTTGATCAAAATCTTATGTGGTTTAACCTGCAAGAAGACTCGATCGTCGACCTCGTAACTACGGTCGACTTGGTGTGCATCGAAATAACTCTTATGTCGATCCTGTGCTTCTTTAATCCTTTATCTTATGGTTTGCATTTGCTCTTCCATTTCATGGATCTCTTTTGGTCCTACCAGGACCCTATCCTCTAGCTTCTCCCAACTCAAGGGCGTCTGACACAGTCGCCCATAAAGAAACTCGAAGGGTGCCATCTTAATGGTGCTCTGGTAACTGTTGTTGTAAGCGAACTCTACTAGTGGAAAGAATTCTTCCCAATGCTTTTGTTGGTCCATCACGTACATGCGCAACATGTCCTCCAAGGTTTGGTTCATTTTTTTTGTCTGTCCGTCAGTCTCTGGGTGATACACAGTACTAAAGTTAAGTTGAGTTCCCAAGGCCTCTTGGAAACTCATCCAAAATCATCCAGTAAACACCGATCCTCGATCAGATATAATCCTCTTAGGCACGCCATGTAGCCTCACAATCTCACTGATGAAAACTCTAGCTATGTTAGGTGCCTGATACGTCGTACACATAGGAATAAAGTGAGCACTCTTCGTCAGAGTGTCTACTACTACAAAAATTGAGTCATGTCTCCTTACCGTCAGTGGCAATCCAACAATAAAATCCATCGAAATAACTTCCCATTTCGATTCCGGAATGGAATGTGGTTGTATTAATATTGTTGGGTGTCTATGTTCACCATTTACCTGCTGACACTCCATACACCTGGCCACATAGTTAACTATGTCGGCCTTCATTCCCCTCCAGAAGAATAAAGGTTTAAGATCTTCCCTCATCTTCGTGACTCCTGGGTGAGCCATTTAAACTACTCTATCAGCCTCGCTCAGGATCAACATCCTTAACTCGTCATTTGGTGGTATGCAAATCCAAATTTTAAACCTTAATAACCCATCGCTATCAAATGAATATCCCTCATACCGTGGTACCATCATTGTGTTTTGTCCAATAAAACCCTCGAACTCCTTGTACCAATCATCGTCACACTGTAAAGTGAGAATCTTCTCATGTAGATTTGTCTGAAGGGGCAACACCGAAAAGATGTGCGGCCTCCGACTCAAAGAATCTGCCATTTGGTTCATTGTTCCCTTTATGTAAGTAATCTCAAAATTGTACTCGCTAAGCAATTCCGACCAATGTCGTTGTCGCGCGTTTAGGTCGCTTTGTGTAAAAATGTGTTGCAGTCCACAATGATCAATCTTTAATTCAAATTTTCATCCAACAAGGTAGTGTCTCCAAACCTTCAAGGCATATACGATGGCTAATAACTCCAAATCGTGCGTCATGTAGTTCTCCTCATGCCTTCGCAATTTCATCGAAATGTAAGCAATCACTCATTCATCTTGCATCAAGACTCCACCTAAACCTTCCTTGGATGCGTCTGTGCATACCAAGAAGTCCGCATCCATGTCAAGGACCCTTAGTATCAGCGTTGTCGTCAACAACTCTTTAAGCCTCCGAAATGCTTCCACGCATTTATTGGTCCAAACAAACTTCTTTCTTTTCTTCTGCAATTCCGTGATCGGATTTGCTATCTTCGAAAATCCCTCAACAAACCGTCGGTAGTATCCTATTAAACCCGTAAAGCTATGCACCTCTATGACATTCATCGGTGCAGGCCATTCCATAATAGCCTTGACCTTCGCTGGATCCATGGTGATACCTTCGTCGGAGATGACATGCCCTAAGTGGTGAATTCTCGATTGATAAAAAGAGCATTTGGACAACTTCCCATACAATTTGTGCTCTCGTAGACATTGTAGTACCAAGAGCAAGTGCTCGTCATGCTCCTCCGTCATCTGAGAGTAGATAAAAATATCGTCAATGAATACTTGGATGAACTTGTCCAAGTACTCACGGAACACCCCATTCATCAAACTCATAAATACTCCTGGGGCGTTTGTCAGTCCAAATGGAAAAATAGTAAACTCGTAATGTCCAAATATTGTCTTAAAGGTGGTCTTAGTGATGTCATCCTCCTTGATCCGCAACTGGTGATACCCTGATCGCAAATCAATCTTGGATAACACCGTCACACCCTTCATTTGATCGAACATATCATCAATTCTCGGCAAGGGATACTGATTCTTGATCGTGGCCTTGTTCAGTTGATGATAGTCATTGCAAAGCCTCCACGATCTGTCCTTCTTTCGTATGAAAATAACTGGTGCACCCCATGGTGACACACTAGGACGTATCAGTCCTAGGTCCAACAACTCCTTCAGTTTCATTTTCAACTCTTGTAACTCTGGGGTCGACATCTGATAAGGCGTTCTTGCTATCGGTTCAGTCCCCGGTTTTAGGTCTATGGTAAACTCCAATTCCCTCTCCGACGACATCCCAGGTAACTCCTCTGGAAACACGTCCGCAAACTCTCTCACCACCGGAAGGTGTTCTAAACCTTTCACTACTCCCTTCTCATTTAGCGCAAGGATAGCATAAATCTTGCACCCCTTGCGCATACTCTTATGTAATTGTAAGGAAGAGACGAACCTCAGGGAAACTCCCTAGTTCTATCCTACAATCACACATCTCTGGCCCTCATCTTCGACCAATCTCAACCATTTTGTCTTACAATTGAGTATCGCCTCATGCGACTCCAACCAATCCATACCAATCACGACATCATAAGATCCTAAGATCGTGACGTACAAGTTGGTCCTCATGACAAACTCTCCCAGGTTAAGGGCACATCCTGTAACCTTTACTGCCACCTTCTATTTGGCTCCTGAAGCCATCTCCACAAAGCTAAACTCATCCTGTTCAACTGCCTTTACCTTAATCCTTTTTAGCGCTGCACCAGAAATGAAACTGTCAATAGCACCGGGATCTATCAAAACACTAAGGGTTTGGTCAGCGATGGTACCTGTCGTCTCGAGCACAGTCAACTGGTGCTTTGCCTGGCGGTTATTCACTGCTGCAAGAATCCGATGGGCCTTGCCCATATCTCCCATTGTAGTGGGTCTGGCTGATCCGAACACTCTGGTCCTCTCCACAGGACAGTCGCGCTAGTAGTGTGGCTCCCCACACGTCCAACACCCCTTCTTCGGCCCAGTAGTCCTGGTACCCAAAGTAGAAGATGACGACCCACTAGCCTGGAACCCTGGTATGTTCTGTTGAATAGGCCTAAACTGTTGTTGTTGTAGGCGACGTTGTTGTTGATGTTGTGGTCCCCGATAAGTTGTCCGCTAATGAGGTGGTGGTCGTCGGGGTGTAGTGAAGGTGGATCCCCTCTGGAAGCCATGATATCTTGGCATATGTCTCACTGGAGTCTGATGCTATAGTGGTCCAGATGAACCCTACCCTGCTGGTCTCGCTGGAGTCCTGGTCTAACCCCCACTGATAAGATCCTCCTCTGCTATGAGGGCCTTCTGGATGGCATCGTGCAAGGTTTGAGGCATCAAAATCCTAACCTTTGCATGCAGGCTTCTGTTAAGGTTGAACACGAACCGATTGACCTTAAGTTTCTCTGTGTTAAGGTGCGGAGCATACCAAAGTAGCTCCATAAAATGTGCCTCATACTCGGGCACCGTACGACCTCCCTGTCGTAATGTGTTGAACTCATTGAGTTGACACTCAATGAATTCCTCTGAAAGGTACCTCTCTCGGAACCATTCCTCAAACAATTCCCATGACACGTCTTCGACGACCATGTTTAGTTGCGGTAGGAGCGTCTTTCACCATAGAAGGGCGCTCCCCTTCAGTTTAAAGACCACCATGCGGACCTTCATGTTGGAGGTATAATCGCGAAATGTGAAGCACATCACCATGTTCTCCAACCATGCCTCGGCGGCTGCGCCATCCGGGGCATCAAAGAACTCAGGAAATTTGACCTTCTCGAGTTCACGATGAATGCTACGAGTGATGGTCGGTGCGCACGGCGGAGCCTTAGCGGGTGCCAGTGCCCTGGCCTCATCTCTGTCCAAGTGGCTGATCAGTGCCTCGGACATGCGTTGAAAAGATCTCATCATCCCAACTACATCACCAACTTCTATCTGCTCCTGTCCGAGAACCTTCTTGTCTCCCAGGGGGTTAGACCCCTCAGACGTGGATGCTACTGGAGGTGTCGCACCTCCTCCCCTAGCACCCCGTCGTCTGCCTCTGTGGCGTCCTCTAACCATTATTACCTGCACGCACTCAATCAACTCAATCAACAATAGTATAATCAAATCATGTCAATGAAATCCATAGCGATCCCAAGTCGCGGGTCGAACCTGGCTCTAATACCATATGTAACAGGTCCTCCTAGTTACGACGACGATCCTCATATTACAAGTGCAATTTTTTTTATTTTTTTTTAAAAGTGTGTGCACATGTGTGAGGGTAATAAACAGATTCGACTCTACGTTGACACTTGACGATGAACAAGACACATACAACGACAACCACAACATGATGACCTAAGACACACCCCAAGAATCTCCATGCATAAAACGACAATCAATAGACTATAAATAAGACTGACTACCCATCCATCCTATCCTGCAATGGTTAGGACTTCCAAGACACATAAGCAATGCTCAAGCCCAGGTTCCCATTGATTTTAAACATTTAACGTCTCAGGGCTGGCGACTGTTCTGAGGAACATGGAGGTGTCTACAGCCCACTCGACACTAGCTGACTAAGAAACTAAATGATTACCAACAAGTATAACGAAAATTCAGAGAACAAACCCGTCCTCTACGGAAGGCGCAAATCGTAAGGACTCCAACAACACCCCTACATGGTTAAGACAAGGCATTATCTACGACACCATTGGTAATAATCACTGACTAATTTCTCCATTTAAATTCCAATAATTGACGTGTTACCCAATCAACCCTTGGGAAATAATGTAAATTCAACTGATTTTTATTCCTCATTTACAACTCATAATAACTGATTGCGCTTAGTTCAATGACATTACATTTTTGTGCTAACAAATCCAACAATCTTAACAACATTAACCTGAATGATAGCCATATTACATTTTAATACAGTAACTCTGCAAATAAATTATTAATATCATTTCAACTTGTATGCTACCAATACCATAAAATTTCAGTAACATTACCACACAACATCACATTTTATACTATCATAACCTTGCCATAAAATATCTATGACCTTACTTCTGGTATGTTTTCAATACAAATTTACGATGATTTACCATAAAGCCATATTAACATTGGATTTTATATTGCATAATTCTTGCCAATAAGATAACATTATAATTACATTACAGTAGCATCACACATCCATATTAAAATAATAATATAACACAGTTACGTGTCCCATAAACAACATATTGAATGACCTTACCCTTATGCATGTTACAATAATGTAATATTACCATACCAACTTTTACCTTTACTATGCCACTATAAGTTATTAAGAATCAATAAAGTTCCATAACCGTGCAACAATAACCATATCCTTACATGTTGGATTGCCATGATATTGCAAATAAATTAACATTAAAATTTCATTTTAAGCTCTCTAACACTAACCTTACAGTCAATAACATCCCTCTTAAGTAATTCATTAATATTACAACTAATGAACCATTAACCTTAACATCAATCCTATCTAAAATAACTAGTCTAAGTTGATCGATAAATACCACTCTAAGATTTACCAATCAACGCTATCTGTCGACACCGAACAAGATCCAGTAAAACATGGAGGATATAAACACAAAAATGAATCAGTTCCAGCATGTGGTCTGGCACGATTCCATTCGGTTGCTGCCATTCAGTCGTGTATACCACTCTGAATTCAACGCTTCTGTCACCAAGCCAGCGTGCATCCTGGGGAAACCATTATGACAATATTATGGAAAAGGATAGAAACACCCAATTTCAGGGTTTCTGACTGTCATTAAAAAAAATTAAGCATCAGGGAAACAGTAATAAAATCTAGAGCCTGCGCAGGAAGAAATCGTGAGGTTGTCGGGAATAATGTTGTGCGTTACCGTTTAAGTTGGACGTGAGGGCAAAGGGGGTGAGAGAAAAGAAAGGGTCAGAACTGTCTAGTTTACAGCCAGGGAAAATTTAACCATGATTAATGGCTTACAAAAAGTAAACGGTCAACAGAGCCATTGTCCGTCCATGAGTCGTTTAAGTTTAAGCAGAATGAAAATCGATTAGCACGGTGAACAGTTTATCTGTGAATGGGTAAGGTTCAAATGCCGAGAGAGGAACTACGATTGCTAAAGAAAAATCCATCAACTAACGCTGAGGTGTGGCTAGAAATGAAGGCAATTTTCAATTTTTTGGTAAACTGTTATGAAGGAGAGGTTCTGGATTATAACCAGAGACCGTAGCAGCAAGGGGGAAGGACCACAGTTACAGAAATCTACAAGGTCTGAGAGAGAAGTGTCCCAAGGTAACTTTCCCGGTACAAAGGTCAGCAAAACCAGGTAGGTTGCAGAGTATGGGATGGCATCATCGCCAGTTCTAGAAACCAAAACTACACCACGTAAAATTTTATTAAACACAAAAAAATCATAAAAAAAATAAATTCATTATGAATTTGAAAAAAATTCATTATATAAAAATTCACTGCAGAATTCTGAAACTAAAGTGCATGGAAGTCGGCTCAATCCAATAATTCCTTACATACATGTAGTTTCAATCTATTTGGACATATACTTCAGGAATTGTAGCAGACAACCAGTTTAGTTATTTTTTAAAATCAAACATCCAAGAGGCAACAGAATCATATGCGCCCGGACAGTTATGGAGGAAGGTGAATACTGTTATTGTGTTCTCTCTACCAAAGACTCAGATATGATAGATCAAACTTAGAAATTTAAAACTAGAATTCCAGGATTTGATTTAGACACGTGACAATTCAGTCTTGAAATTTAGGCATATAGTTTCAGTCATGAGAATTTTCAGACACACAATTTCTGGAGATTGCTCAGACATATAAATTTAATCCTACTCGAGCCAGATAGAGGGATCAGATTCCTTGCACTATGAAACCATTACGACCACTAACAACACACCTACAGATTCAAATCATACAACCTACATATTCTATCATTCAACCGAGAAAAAAAACATACATTTTCCTGTTCGCCTGCTCCGGGTGACGTCCGCAAGCTCCTTGCCGCTCCCGCTCTCCGACCATCGAGACCTCACCAGTACCTCCCAGCCAATATCTAGGGGTACTCTGCTTCCCCCTTAGCCCCCCAGGCTGCAAAGGGGCCACACACTATCCAGATGGTACGTCTAGCTCCCAACTCGCCTCGCAAGGCCGAGCTACCACTCCTATCCGAGCTGGAAAATCCCAACTCCCCACAAGTAATCATTCAAGTCACAAATCTAGCAGTGTAACGTTACGATAACAACCAATCCCTTTCTTCCTCATCTTCCCTTTCTTTTATAGAGTTTTTAGAACCTCCAACTTTCCCTAAATCACATTTAAATTAAGTTTTAATAAAAATCTTCTAAATATTCTCCTTCGCACAAGTGTCGTCCATCCCCCTCTTTCCTCCAATAATTATTTTCTTTAAATTTATTAATTGTCTTGATTCCCTCACCCACCTAAAGTGGCTCCTAAATTTACTCCTAGGTGTTCGTAGATTCGCTTACAGGTTCAAATACTTTATCTAAAATGAAGTTGCTAATTTAGTTCATTTTAGAAGGTTCTTAATTGCAGATTCCTTACTATGTTGACCTTTCTTTTTACCATAAGTTCCCCTCCATTCATTAGTTTCATAATTTTTATTATTCCCTTCTTTCCCCTTTTTTAGGGCCAAAATGGCAGTTGCGCTATTTACTCTTTTCCTTTTATTATTAATTTGAAATCCTTTTACACTTTCACGAGTCAAATAATTTATTTCTTCTTTGCAATTTAAAACCATAGATTTTAATTAATTTATTACTCTCTTCATTTTACCCCCAAAATTTATGAAGACTAAAACTATTACTTAAGTGGTTTTTAGTTTAAATTTTTATTTATTTATTTATTTTTAGGGTCTTTTTATTAAGGTTAAACAAAATTTTACCCTAGAGAAGTTTTAGACTTAGGACTTAGATTCTGAACTGGGCAACAATTATTTAGGGAAGTTGTTTTAAGAATTTCTTAATGTGTTAAAAGTCTTAGGGCCATCTAGGTTTGTTCCTTCATCAATATCAATGCGATGTACCCTTCAAGATGCACCACATGCTCCAAGGGTTCCACTCGCGTCGTTTGTTTCTTTTGTGCGACGTGCCCTTCAGGATGCACCACGTGCTCCAAGGGTGCCACTCACCTCTTGTGTTTCTTTTGTGCGACGTGCCCTTTAGGATGCACCATGTGCTCCAAGAGTGCCACTCACCTCTTGACTGATTGATAGACATCATTAACCCTAGAGTCAACACTCTGCCAAGTGAACTTGTGGGAGACTAAGGGTTTCTAAGGAATAAGGCCACTGCCTTATTGCGCAACCCTTAGAGTCATCATGAGAGACTGTCGCAGTCTTCCCTCATGGCATCGTGGATCCTCTCGAACTAGGTAATTGTTAACTTACAGTTTGAGCCATGACGAGAGTGCTAGTAGGCTGTGGCAGGGGTGTTGTCCACACCTCTCCCTCAACCTCTCTGGAAATCGTGTGTGGCCACTTTACTCCATATGTGAGTCTGGTCGACAAGATATCGTCATCTTTCATCATCAACAATCATGTCAGAACATGTCCACATCATATCATCAAATCAAATCTACTAAAATCACAGTAAACAATCAACCCCAATAGCACACTCCCTGACTCGATCTAGAGTCCAAGGGGTTCTGTCAATGCCTCTGCATCCTCAAGGTACAAAACCCTGCATACGCAGTAAAACCGAGTCAATAGCACCTGTCTATGTCAATGCAGTAAACATCATGGCATCTATCATAATGCATCATAATTAAGGACAAAAGGTTTAATATCATAAAATTCCAGATCACTTGCGAGCAAGTGTCCTCAAAGAATAAATTTTCTCATTGCACCAAAGTGGGATGTTACACAAAGTTATTGAATGCTTATATTTAATATCTTATTAAAATTGGTTGTGACTTGGTTGCGGGGGCCAACCCTGTGGCCAAGCCATGGGTACACCCATGGCTTGGCCACATGGTTGGCCCCTCGCGACCAAGTCACAATATGGATTTAGTTAATTTGATATATACATTTAACAATCAAATATTAAGTTTTTAAATTTGATATAGACATTTAAGAATAAAAAAAATAGAGTAAGCATTTAAGTGATTAGACTGTGCCTGATCAGTCAACCAGGAGCCGAATATAACTTCAAATTGACAACTTATTAATTAATTCATTAATAACCTAGACATTAGTAACTAATGTGTTTATTGAACCTTTAGTCTCCTTGCTACTTTCCTCTCCTAGCATCTCCTTGGTCAAGCTAGGCTCACTGACTCTTGGTTTTGTTGATGGACACCTCTATAGTTGGGCAACATAACATTATCATTCAATTCTTCCTCCCCTTTCTGAAGGCTTACCTTTTTTATATAGCTCTTGGAGGAGGCTTGGGAGAGGCTTCTAGATCTTCTGGAGGTCACTAGAGACTGAAATGACGTGAGTTCCTAGGCCTTTGACATGAATATCCAAATCATCCTTCATATATCACCTCGTAACTCCTAAATTTTAGAAGTCTGATAGTGCCTCGCTTGATGAGCCACTAGTGTCCAGTGAGGGCCTTGCTTGTTGTCCACTAGATGATCTATGAGGATTCCAATAAGGGATCAAAAAGGGTTTAATCCTTAGGAAAAATATGTATTTGAGATTCTATTCTCTGATGGCTTCCTCTTTGGTCTATAGGGAGGAAATTAAAGCTATAAAAACCATGTGGTGGTTGTTTCAACTACTGGAAATTACCTTTATTGAAGGTGGAAGACTATGTACAAATGTAAAGCAAGGAGTATGGAGGAATTGGCTATATGGAAGTTTAGAGTGAGAGAACATGAGGCAAGTTCTCCACATGCCACATTCATATCTCCTTCACATTGATCTGTTGTGAAAAGCATAGGCTATGCAGAGGTGTGGAGAAAAAACAAGTGAGGTGGATGCTCCACATACCACACTCATATATCCTTTGTATTCATATGTTGAGTGGAGTGTATATCATGCAGATGTGTGGAATAGGAATTATGTAGACTCTTCCCTTATATTTCCACCACATTCAACACCAGTGTAGAGTGCAGGGCCATGTCCTTCCTCCACGTTACAAACTTACCATTAAACATTGCAATATGAGAATGTACTAAGCCATTTAATAAACCATTTTATTTTTCATGATCCTTTTCTAGATCACACTTCCCCAATTTGGAATATTTTTGGCTCCAAAATATCATCGATGAAGGATATGGAAGCATAAGGCCTGAATTTTTCTGTGTTCTTCATTTCATAACAAGAAAAAGAAATATTTATTGCCAAGAGTCCTTTATATTTGGACTAGATTGACAAAACACATCTTGAAACCCTCTAGTGAGACCTAATGATAATGGGTAAGTAAATCTCCCCTTATGCTTCACATGTCCTACATATTGTCATGAGTATTGGTCACATCTCTGTGTAACACATGAGTGACCTACTTGTGTAGATTTGGTTTTTCCTTGAAATTCATCTGATCAACATTCACTGATTTAATTTCACTTTTTTCAGTCTCTATAACAACCAAATTCAACACTCACTTTTGATATGGTTTCTCTTCCAAACCATAGACTCTTATCATAGTAAACTGCTCAAAAAGGAACCGGTCTCCCTCTTTGGTGGTCTTTTCCAATTGTAGTGACCCTTTGACTTGATGATATTTATATTCATATAATATAACTTCAAATTGACAACTTATTAATTAATTCATTAATAACCTAGACATTAGTAACTAATGTGTTTATTAAACCATAATATTGTATTTGTGTTGGATATGTAGGCATATCTATCACACACATATCCCACACATAGACGATAATAACAAGCAATGTTTCTTATGCATATTTTTAAAATGTTCACAACTAATCATGCATACAAATAAATAAAGTAAATAAAACTTCAAATAATCCTCATTAAAGAAAGAATAATAATTCAACATTCATCCATCTTTAAAATTGAATCATTATAATTTAAACATGGTAGGAACTATGTGAGGAAACAAGGAATCACATATTGAATCCCAAATGTAATCCTCAATTGACTTAGAATCACCCCTCCTTTTAAACCATAAATTCCATCTCACATCTCCCATCCCTTCCTTTGTTGAAATATGTTGGAGTTTTGACTATATTGATCTAACTCTAGATATAATCCAAATGTGAAAGCATCAAACCTTTCTACCTAACATCTCTAGTAGACAACTAGTATAACACCAAGTCAATTTGATTCGGGAAATAAAATTAAAGGCTAGTCACCTGATCAAATAAATAGTCAATTTGATGTTTGACTTTGCTTACTAGTGTGTTAAGTAGCCATGAGGGAGAATGATTATGTTACTTTATTGTTAATTAGTGATGATTATGGGAATGGTCTCCTAAATATCACTAAAATTGAGAAGATAACAATAGAGGATACTCATGTTTTCTAAAATTATGTCTTAAAATTTTCAAATTTGTAGCAAGATATTAATTACATGTGTGTGTGTTATAACATACATGTGATTTTTGTTGTATTCATGAGATAGAGTAATACACCTTCATAATGCTATGAGATAAAGTAATATACCTTCATAATGTTATGAGGGCCATGTGACCTAACACTAGTGATATATCCACTCATAGTAGAAACATTTTCTAATGAAAGCCCATATCACATGAGAGTTTTTATGATAGAAATAACATTTTATCCCTACCTTCTAGTTAACAAAACTCTTCATAAGTATTTATATTTCATTGAATTTTTATTTAATAGTATTTTTAATGGTAGATCAATGTTCTGTAGAGTGATATCCTTCTCCATTCCCAAATGATTTAGCCAAGAATTGACATCTTTATGCCAACCCCTATTAAGCCATAGGTGGCTTTGACTAGAGTTTGAAGAAATCATAGGTAGCATATTTTATTTCATTTTAGTAGTCTCTTCTACCTGTAAATTAGGTACCTAGTTTTAGTCATTCTCCTAATGTGGAAATAACTAATTATGAGGATATGATAGGTTGTATGGTATTAATTTTAAGATTATAAATTATAAACACTTTTGAATTTTCTCAGTATTTCTCCATGATTATATAGAAATGCTACAACCCAAATATTCAAATCTATATATAATATAACAAGATTGATGAGTGTCTCAAAAGGGGTTTATTTTTTTCCCAGAGCCAAAACTCATACAATTTACAATTGTTTTCAAGGTCAAAATAGGTTTTCTATCCTTCATTTATCATTTTCTCAATGCTATAATTTCAATTAAAATTGTGATTAAGGTAAACTCCAAGACATTTATATGAAGAAACTTCCTCTGAGTTGTTATTGGCATGTATCCTAAAGGGTTAGCATACGTAGGTGTCAACTTCCATTAATTTTTTATTAAATTTTACCTCCCTACAATAATGGTGTTAGCCATATGGGATAGAAAGGGATAACTTCCCTTTTTCCAAGGATGCTTATGAAGCAGAAAGGAGGAGTATTTGAAAAAGGTGGTAGGGAAGGTGATAAAAGTGGAAGAAAAGAATGAGTGTGGATTGGCTCCAAGAGTATTTTATCTATATTTCTAACTCCAACTAAGCCTCACAAATATTACATTTTCTCCACCTCATCTTAATTTATATTAGGAATACGAACAACCCTCAAACCCATCCCATGTAACATGACCATAAAAGAATTAGTATAAAAACTCAATGACATTGAAACAATGCTAATGGGAAGTTTAAAGCAATGGCATATAATCCATGTTCATGCAAGACCTTCACCTCGTCATGATTAAAATATGTTGATGTTATTAGTGGGTGTGTGAGGTTATGAAGATTAAACTCTTTGTTTTGGGGATTCTAATGCATTGCATTATATGTGGTCTTTGTGGATCCAACCATATGGAACTTTTAAGGAATCTTAAAGAAATTTTCTAATATGTTTTTTTAGTGGATCCAACCATAGGGAACTTTTAATGAATCCCCTTCCTTCTTGTTTTTATGAATTGATTTCTCTTGGCAAACCCAAATTCTAATTTCAATGAATTCTATGTGTGGGTTTTATTGATTATTATCTAAAGATTGTGGTTTTATATTTTGTCCCTTATCCCTTTAGTCATCAGTCCATGCTTGAGAAATCAGTCAGGAGCCAAATCGACGGTCATCACTTTGGTGTTTAAATACCTATAGATTCAAATGCCCTGCTTTTCTGTGCATGGATGATGAGTGAAGCATAAGAATTTTTCCTGTTGTTTATCCCTTACTTATCTTTGAGTTGATTGATTCATGGATGAATGTTTAGTCTTTGTTGAGGAGATTAGCATTTTATTGTTGTGTAAATATGATCAAGTAACATCACCTGAGATGAGAATTTCTGAAGGATTTGGGACCTTATCCACAAGGAGAATTTCACCTGAAGGGTTTGGGACTTTATCCACAAGGATATAAGTATTTCATTGGAAGAATGACTTAATATGGAGATTTGTTAATTTTTTTCATACACAGTTCTATATTTATTTCATATTATTATCTAACTCTATCTCACAATTTGTTTTACCAAGAACACAATAACATCACTTGGGATGAGAATTTCACCTGAAGGATATGGGACCTTCTCCACAAGGAGAATTTCACTCGAATGATTTGGGAGTTCATCCACAAGGAGATAAGTATTTCATTGAAAGAATGACTTAATATGGAGATTTGTGAACTTTATTCATACACAATTCTATATTTATTTTCATATTATTATCTAACTCTAACTCACAATTGTTTTTACCAAGAACATAATTTTTCTCTTTAAATTTTTTAAAGATTTTAGATCAAATTTACAAATTGTTTAAATCATGTATGTTTAATTGGAGAGTAACTATCTTAAATCCGCTTAAATATGGTTGGGTATGTTATTATTGTTTATTGTTTATTTAATATTTAGTTACAATATATATGCTAATATGTGTTATCTGTTTTTTTATTATTATTTTTTTTTTTACGAAAACGGATAATGGATATTTAGTTAAATAGGCAGTGACAAAGTCACTAGAGCTGTTACAACTGGTTTGAATTCATGAGACTCTAACCGACCTTTCTGATTACAACATCCTAAAACTTGTAAACTAGATAAAGCTTTAAAATCATTGTATGTGGTGGCTTCTATACAAAATGCTAACATCACAAAGTTATTTGAAGAAATCTTGCTTGGCTGCATATTTACAATCCGAACTTCCTTGGATCCTCCTTCTGGGGTAGTTCGTGCTTGATTTGCTAGTCCAGGGTCATTTTTTCCAGTTGGATGTCTAGCTTGAGGACTCAAGTTTCAAGCTCTTCCTTTGGGTCTTTTTGTTCATGACGAATCTGGTCCATGGCTTCAGCAAAGATTTTTTTGGTCTTTGTGATGTCTACATCGAGCATGGAAAGCCTTCGACTTACCTCAACATCGAAACTCTGAAGGATGTTGTCTTGATTTTGCATAATATTTTTAATCCTCTTCATTTCCTCCTCCATAGTCTTGATCCTTTCCTCCATCGTCAGCTTGCTCCTTGAGCTAGATGCCATGCTTGATTTCCTTTTCTTTTCGAGCTTCCTCTACTTGATATTTTCCCCCTTACTTTCACTTCTTGGACTCTCACCGTTCTACATAGAAGTTGGTTTGATTCCTTCAAGGCCTATGTTTTTAACCACAGTCTTGATACCTTCCCTATCGGGCTCAGTTGTCTCCTGAGTAATCTGAAGGATCAAGCTGATTAGATTGACCTTACACAGGTCATGAAGCTCATGATGGATCTTTGTCCTTCTTTGAGCCTTCATCGCCCAATTGATTTCCTATCCCCTTGTTCCTGCTACCTGTCTTGTCGTTGCGCGTCTTGTCTCTGGATTTGTATGTCTTCCCTTCAATCAACGTCTCCCTTTCTTCTTTGCTTTCTTAGTGATCGTTCTTGCAAACTCAAGTTCCCTGTTCACCATCAGTAGCCCCCCCCTTGTGATCTAGGTGGATATCGGTGGCCACCCACCTTCTCCAACTGGCCCAAAACATGTTTCTGGCAATTTTGGTAATTTACTATTTTTAGCAGTTTTTAACTTCCGGGGCCATTTTGAGGCCCTAAACAATGTTTTTTGAGAAAAAAAGGGAGCAACATGGATCATAGATCATGTTGCTCACCCAAAAGATGTATTCCTTGGATAGATATTTCCAACAAGCTATCATACACCTAAAACAGATATCGTATGCAAAAGTTACGACCTTGGGAAGTTGACGCACCAACTTACCCAAACGGGGCCCACATGACTTTTGCTGCTTCATCTCCAGGGTTAGGTTTTTGGATGTCTAGGGTTTTTTGCATTCCTACTTATTTTAAAAAGGCCTTCAGAGCCTCATTGTAATCATCTTCTCACGGATGCGAGTATCTGTCACATCTCTTCTCAGAGATAAGCTACCACCATTCTAGCGAGTCTTTCACTCTATACTTTTATAGTCTCTGTACATTTATTTCATTAATAGAAATCATGTATTACTGTATATATGTGACTCTTGTTATATTTCCTCTATATCTCTGTTATATTGTTGTCTCTCTTGCAATATCTCTGAATATTTCTGTGCTATATCTCCGCTCTCATTTTGTGCCGAAAATAATCCGGATCAGTGGTATCATAGCAGGCTTCTCTTGATCGTTTTTCAGTGCATGTCCCTGACGAGGTCCGAGTATAGAAAGTTGGGTCTCGAGTTTGTATCTTTTGAGGACAATCACTCTCGCACACCCAAKAAATCCTCAATGGTGGAAGAAAAGAAAAATGATGGAGCAAACGATCMTATCAGTCTATTGCTTGAGGAAGCTCTCATGCGACAGAGGGACGAAATGATGGAGAATTTTTCCCACATCCTTCAATGCCTACCGATAGCATCAGGCGCATCTTCATCAAGTAGCCACTTTGGAGGCACCTCACCTTTCAAGGTACATGTTAATTTTGATATTCTCGTATTTGAAGGTCAAATAGATGCAGATGCCCTAGATAAATGGTTAAATCTGCTAGAAGGTTATTTCTCTGTTCATAATTTTTCCGACAAGGAAAAGATCACCTTCGCACTCCTTAAGGCTCCCCCCCATGTCAAACATTGGTGGGAAACTTACTGGGAGCAGAGTTCCACAAAGGATTCTGGAATATATGGGGTCGAGCCCACTTGGGATTTTTTTGTGGATGTGGTAAAGGAACAGTACTACCCTGTTGGCAACTATGAGGACCAGTACATGAGATGGACCACACTGCGGCAAGAGAGGGGCCAATTAGTTCTAGAGTTCACCAATAGATTCCATACCTTGCGCACCAAGTTGGGTATCAAAGACTCCGAACGAAATTTGGTTCTGAAATATCGTGGGGCTCTACACAGATACATCCAAACTGAAATGGATTTTCTGGACATCTCATCACTCGGTGTTGCCTATTAATATGCTGTTAAAATTGAGCAGAAATTTAAGCACCAGAACAAACAGGGGTTCGGATCTGCAAATCCAAAAAAAACAAAGTATGATAAAGACATCCCTAACAAAGAGTCTCCCAAAAACCATTCCAAGCCACATGAAAAGAAGGGTCATGGGAAGACAAAGAAGGACATCAGAAAATGGTGCGTTTTCCACAAAATCCCCTGGCACAACACCAATGAATGTCGCTCAAAACAGCCATTGGTGGCCGAGATCAAAGACAAGGAGCCGAACCCTGATTCAAAATATGATTATGAAAATAATGGGAAAAGACAGAACCACAACAATTCAACCAGAAGAACCAACAGAGCCAGAAGAGGGGGAGCGCCTTTTTCATTCACAAATGTGGGTGAAGGGGACCCCACTGCATTTTATTGTTTATAGAGGAAGCCAGAAGAACCTCATCTCAGCAAACGTCGTCAAAAATTTGGGATTGTCGACAACACCACACCCACAACCATACAACATCGGGTGGCTTCGCCAAGGACGAGATCTTCGTGTCAGCCAGCAGTGTCGATTGTCATATGGCATCCAACCCTTCAAGGATGAGGTATTATGTGATGTTTCCCCACTGGATGTCTGTGATGTTCTCTTAGGCTAGCTATATATGTGGAAACTCCATGCTATCTATGAGTCTCGACCGCGTAGTGTCATTATTACTCTGGGGAGTCATCTCTATAGGATACCAGAGGTAGTTCCAACTACTGCCCCACCTAAACACTACCACAAGGTAGTATCTCATACTACAAAATTCATCTTCTCCACAATAAGTTCAAAAGGGGAACAAAAGGATACTACAACCACCACAGCTTCGGCCCAAGCACATTCTATCCAACAGAAGCAGGTCGACAAGGATGCAACAAAGAACAAAGATTTCTTCTACACACAGTCATCTAAAATATCCAGACTTGTTAAAAAGGTCCAAACCTTCCAGCCAAAGGTTCATGATAGCCTTCAACAAGCTAAGCAATGCCACTTCTCTAGCAAGGCAAGCAGATCAACAAGATTCAAATTCAGCAATCGCTTTCCCCTCTCCCCCGAGAACTCAACTCAATGGAGACCATTGCTTCCTAAGGAGGGAGGATTGATCCAGGTGGATATCGGTGGCCACCCACCTTCTCCAACTGGCCCAAAACATGTTTCTGGCAATTTTGGTAATTTACTATTTTTAGTAGTTTTTAACTTATGGGGCCATTTTGAGGCCCTAAACGATGTTTTTGGAGAAAACAGGGAGCAACATGGATTGTATATCGATGTTTCTCACCCAAAAGTTTTATTCCTCAGATAGATCTTTCCAACGAGCTATCATACACCTAAAACAAAGATCATATGAAAAAGTTACGACCCCGGGAAGTTGACACACCAACCTACCCAAACGGGGCCCACATGACTTTTGGTGCTTCATCTCCCAGGGTTAGGTTTTTGGATGTCTAGGGTTTTTGGCATTCCTGTTTATTGTAAAAATGCCTTCAGAGCCTCATTGTAATCATCTTCTCATGGATGCGAGTAGCCTTCACATTTCTTCTCAGAGATAAGCTACCACCATTCTAGCGAGTCTTTCACTCTGTACTTTTACAGTCTCTGTACATTTATTTCATTAATAGAAATCATGTATTACTATATATTTGTGACTCTTGTTATATTTCCGCTATATCTCTGTTATATTGTTGTCTCTCTTGCAATATCTCTAAATATTTCTGTGTTATATCTCCACTCTCATTTTGTGCCGAAAATAATCTGAATCACCTTGCCTACCCGAGTCTTACGGGATTGGCAAATATGATGTGATTCCATTGATTTGGAGTTCCCCTATGCTCAAAATGGCACCTCTGTTTGCTTCTTTGTCTGCTTGTTCATTCAAATCTCGAAGAACGTGGAGCAAATGAAAGGTTCTCAACCTTTTCAAAAGGAGGTAAATTTTCTTCACGATATGTTGGAGCTTTGTTTGCTTAACCGGATTATGAATAATCAACGCTTGGATTATCAGTCTGGAGTCCCCTATTATCACTAAATATTTGACTTTCTTGCTGATGGCCTGGTTCAACCCTTTCTGGAGAGCGAGTGATTTTTCTCGGTTGTTGGTATCTACTCCTAACCCCCAATGATAAGTTAGTTCTATCTTTTTGTTTGGGTCCAAGAGGATCCCTCCTCCTCCTACCACCCCGTGGTTTCCTTTGGAAGCCCCGTCAAAGAACAATAGATGCTTACTTCTTTGCCTCTTCCACTCCTTGAATTCCTCCTCCTTCATCTGAATTTCCCATTTTTTGTGTCTTGTTTCGATGCTTGTTTTATCTGGCTATTCGTTGAGATTTAAACTTTTGATCCATTGCTCCTCTTCCACTTCTAGGCCTCTCGAATTATTTACATTGCTGAAGTAGGGGGCACTTTCTCCAAAGAGGGCCTTTATCTTACTTGCCACTTTTTCAGGGTTTCTAGAGATCTCCCTGAAAAGCCTATTGTTTCGCTCCAACCAAATTTTCTAGAGAATGAATTTTGGAAGAGTTCTCTAGAGGATGTTGAGTTGAGATAGGGGACATCTGAAGGGGCCTTCCAACCCTCTCCTCCTTGGATTTTCTCCAGTTAAAATTCTTCTATGAGACAGGGTCCAGACAAACATGTCTATCTTCATAATGGACTTGGAAGTCCAAATGAATTTCCAAATTGTAGGGTCCGGGGGAACATGAGGAACTATTGTGAAGATTTTATACCCTACTGCTATTGTGTGTGTTCCTGAATGTGAACCCCATCCCCTCTTGTCTTTTTTCCTTTCTTTTATTAGGGATTTCCCTTACAGGGAGTCCATAAAGGTGTTCCATTCCCCATCAATCTCTTGAGGTCTACTATTCATTTCCCACCTGATCCAGGTTTTGTCTTCATCATCGTTCCAAATCGAGATGTCCCAAAGATTGACTAGGTCTTGGGACCACATACATGATTTTAGATGAGATTTTCCTTCAATCAAGCTTAAGGGTGGGTCTCCCAACACTGATTCATCCCATATTTTGATATTCTTTCCATTCCCTGGTATCCAGGTAAGATTGGGCTTGAAGATTCTCATTTCTTTTAAACACAGGGTGAATATTGGAGATCCTTTTACCATGTTTGAAGACTAATCCAGGAATTTTGTTCTCTGGCCATGGAAGTACTTCTTCCATATTGATTTTTTTCTCCAAGTGGACTTCCTCGTGACAAGATTCCAGAGAATCTTGGCTCTGAGAGCAAGATTTTGAAAGTTAATATCTCTGAGATGGAGCCCACCTTCTGAGATTGGTTTGGTGACTTTCCCCCAGCTTATAAGATACAACTTCCTCCCATTTTTCTTTCCTCCCTCCCATGGGAACCATCTAAAAAGAACATCGATTTTCTGAATCATGGTGGTTGGGGCTAGCAGCAAAGAGCTTTGGTAGATCGAGATGCTTGCGAAAACCGTCTTTATGAGAACAAATTTACCTATAAGGTTTAACCATTGTTCTCCCCAAGAGTTAATTATTCCCTTTAGCTTGTCTATAAGAGGGAGCCACTGGGAAGCCTTTGGTTTGGTCCTAAAAATTGGCACTCCAAGATATTTAAAGGAATCCTAATTGGTGAAACCTTCCATCCCTAGGACTCTTGAAATCTCCAACATTTCCCTTGGAGAGGTGTACCACCCATAGATCTTGCTTTTGGACAAGATTATTTCACTTCCTGAGATCTCATTATAAATGTCCAATTCTGTTTTAATTTTTCTAGCTGTCTGCACACTTGCTCCTCCCAGAAATAGAGTATCATCCACGAATTGGGTGTGATTAATGTCTTTTACCCCCGGGTCTATTCTCAGGCTGAGCAGATTGTTATGTTGTTGGCCATAATCTAGTTGAAATCTTAGCACAGAGGCTTGCATAGCATAGTGAAGTGGGGAGAGGGGGCAACCTTGTCTGAGGCCCCTGGATGCTTGAAATAACTTTGTTGCTCGGTCATTTACTAGAGGGTAAATCCAGGGGAATCTAATGCAATATTTTATCCAGTTTATAAAGGTTGGAGAAAAAATGAATTTTTCCATGACTTTAAATATAAAATTATTCCTAACTCTGTCAAAAGCATTTGCAAGGTCGAGATTTATAATCATACCTTTGTATTTTCTTTGATTTCTTGAGTGCAGTGCTTCCTGAACCAAAGTGATGTTATCCACTATTTTCCTTCCATTGATGAACCTGCCCTGATTTTCCAGAATGATGGAAGGAAGGATATCTTTTAGCTTATTGGCTATTATTTTTGTGATTAACTTGTATCGCATGTTGCAAAGAGAGATTGGCCGGAATATTCCAAAAATTACTGCTCCTTTTCCTTTGGAATTAGGGCTAATAATGAAGAGTTTGTTCCCCCTCCTATTTTTTTGCATCTTTGAGATTTTAGAACCATTTTTAGTAGGTATGATTTTATTATTTCCCAACAATTTTGGTAGAATCTGGCTGTGAAGCCATTCGGGCTTGAAGCTTTATCCGGGTTCATCTGATCCAGGGCCTCTTTGATTTCTTGCATCTTAAATTGCGTTAAGATATTTACATTGGTTGCTTCGTGGATATAATATGGAACTAAGGAGAGAGGATAGCTATTTGTATCGAGGAAGGTTGATTGAGTCTCCGTGTAGAGATCTTTGAATGTTTCGAAAGCTGCATTTTTTATACCTTCAAAATCTGTTATAACCTGATCCTGATCATGGATTTATTTGACTGCCTTGAATTGTTTTCTTGCTTCTTCTTGCTTGTGGAGGTAGTTGGTGTTTTTGTCTCCGGCTTCTAACGAGATGTTTCTTGATTTTTTCTACCAATACCCTTCCTCCTCTTTGCAGGCTTGGTGCATTTTCCTTTGAAGATGATGCTCTTTAGCGAGGCTTTCTTGAGTTATATATTTCCCTTCCATCTCTAATTGGTGATCTTCAAGATTTTTTTGTGCTTCCTTCCTTTTGATAGTTGGGATTTTTTGGGTTTTATCCCAATCTTTTAGAATTTTTTTGAGCTTCCTAAGATTTTCTTCCCAAAAAAAAAAGGAGGATCCACAGACCTTCTCATTATAGACTTTGGAAACAAGGTCATGGAAACCCTCATATTGAATCTAGGAAAGACTTAATATGAATGGGATAGGTCCTACATTTATGTCCTGCATGAGCTCTAAAAATATTGGTTTGTGATCGGATGCACTGTGCGGAAGGATTTTAGACGAAAAAATTAGATTCAGGGGCAGGAAGGAGCTTTGAACTAAACACCTGTCTATCCAGGCAACAATATGACCTAGACCCACTCTCTTGTTTATCCATGTGAAATTTTCTCTGGAGGGTTTGATATCCTCCATATACCAATCTAACATAATATCCTCTACCCATTCCCTAGCGGGGTCTCTCACAATGGACCCACCTTTTTTCTCTTCCACAACAAGGGTTACATTAAGATCCCCCCTAATAATGATATTTTCCATCTTGTTTGAGTTTAGGAAAGATTTAACCAAGTCCCAACAGTTTCTTTTTTCCGAAAACAAGACAGGGACATAAAGGTTGAAAAGACTTACCAGCCGACCCATCTCTTTGTGTAACAGGCTGGTGAAAACCTAATGCATGCATGCTTCAGAAGAGATTAGATCATATTTCGAGGTTTCCCAGAAGCTCCTGGACCTCTTGAGGCCCCTCTTGCACTAACTGCTATTCCCTGGCGTTTTCTCCAAAAGGATTTACTTGCTTGGAGGAAGTTTTGTTCCTCCATATTTGTCTCCTAGATTAGTAAGATCTTGAGATTTGACATTCCGATTAAGTCTTCAAGAGATTCTTCCTTTATTCTACTACCAAAACCCCGACAGTTCCAGGAGGCTAGTTTCATGATTTACTGCCGGGGGGGGGGTGTTGGCTCCTTTATGAGCCTTAGAATTCTTTCTTGTCTTTCTTAAATTAATCAATTGCTTGATTGTTTTCTACGATCCATTGACGACCTCTTTGTAAGTTTCCTTTTCCCTTTCTTCTTTTTTGTATTTCCTTCCTTTGCCTTCTTTTTTGGGTGTGGCAATGGAACCACTTGCATCCATACAGTCACTGCCTATAGACACCTCTCCTGGTTCCTCATCTGGATTTTCTTCTTGTTCTTCTGCGGCCTTCCCCTATCCTTTTTTCATTTCATGCCTTGATTGATCTATTTGGTGCTTTGTGTTCTAGAGGTAGTTTTTTCTTGCATTTCTGTTTAGTGGGAGGGGCCTCCTTTGATTTCTCTCCTAGTGCTTTCTCTGTTTTTTCCTTCTCTCCTAACATAGAGAAACGGTTTCCTAATGAGGATGCCAATGCCTGAACTTTCGGCTCCTTGGGTGAGATTGTGATTACTTTTGCATGTCATTTTTCTTTAGGTTTGGCCGTTGTTTTCCACTTTTTGGATTATTTCCAGCCTTACCCTTCTTATTTCTCCTCATTAGAGATTTTTGGACAGTTTCTTTGAAAGTGGCCATATTCATGGCATACCCGGAATTTGAAAGGGAGTTGTTCGTAGTCATGTTTCTGCAAGTGTTTCCAATCTCCAACCTTTAGCTTGAATGCCTCTGGGAGTCCTACCTCTAGGTCTACTTCCACGCATATGCATGCACAAGATTACTGATCTTTGGAATTGGATATGTTGATATACTGCCCAAGCCCATTTCCAATTGTTTGGAGTGATATAGGGTTCCAACATTGGATCGGGAGGTTGGGCAGGCGTACCCAGACCAAAACTTCCTTAGGCACTTCCACCGCAGGATCAAATTCTAGTGTCCATATGTTCAGATACAACCCTTGCATTCCCATAAAATATGGGCCATTCCTCAAGATTATATCCCTATCATCCTTTGATATGAATTTGAAGGTGTAGAACCCTCTTCCCACCGCATAACAAGTGATGTTGTTTTGGATCAACGGTCTCCAGTTCCTTTGGATCTAGTTATCGGTAGTTCTGGTTGATGGCCATAAGCCCATGAACTAACCCACAAAACGACAATATGACAGAGAGATTGCAACTTTCATAGGGTGTTTCGGAGGTTGCTCGATTTCTGGGATCAAGTCGAGCTTCTTAACAAAGCTAGGCAGTGCTAAGGGAGAAAGTTTCTTACCTTCGGCAGTAAGGAGCCTACGGAAGGAGTCTTTAGTTGAAGGAGGAGGCAGGGGAGGTGACGCCCCTCCTCTTGAAATATCCATCGCAACTGCTGGGCTTGGTCGTCAGAGCAGTAGAACCCTCAATCACATTCATTGTTTTTTATTGTTACAGATGTCTAAATTATATTTGCTGAAAAATATGTTTACAATATATTTTGTGGGAAAGAGTATGTTGGAGGATGAGACTTGACTCTTTTGGTATTTATGTCAATTTTTTTTTAATCACAATTTTTGAATTCTGTATTATTTCACATGTTTGAATTTGTAAATTTTTAATTTTTGAATTCCGTTTTTTTTTGCAGGTTTGGATTGCAGGTATGAAGTGATCTATCTTAAAGTTGTTGATTAAGGTTGGTTTTCATTGATGTCAACCCTTGAATAAAGACCCATAGCACAAAGGTTTGGGTAATGGAACCAATAGTGTTTGATGTAAATATGACTCATTATTGTTTTGTCATGGTTGATAAGAAGTAAATATGGA
>ML778112.1:281910-301180 GCA_009831015.1 Picea engelmannii | reverse complement strand
ACCCAACCCTAAAATAAGGAAAGTGGGGCCAAGTGACCTAGAAGATGCTTTTAAGGAAGCTACTTGGAGAGTATAAATAAGATACAAGGCTCTCTCATTTTAATAAAACTTGAGAATATTGAATGTCTATAGGTGTATGAGGTATACAGATGATATCTAAACCGAAATTCTGAGGAAAGTGAAGGAAAGAAGGACGAAATGCAAGGAAGGATAAATTCTTTTGATAGTGTTTTCTAAGGTATGTTATTTTCAGGTCATCTCACCATTTTCTCTATAACTTTTTTTCTATAATGATTCAGATCCTTCAATTTCTATGCAAGTGAGAAAACATATCCAAGTATCTGTGGTTAAAAATTCATCTTGTGGGTCGTTGTATTTGGGGAGTTACACTCTGTGAAAAATAGGGTTTGTGGTCAGTCTTGAAACTAGTCAAAATCAAGTGTTTTAGGTAAAAATGTCATAACTTCTTCATAACAGATAAAAATTTAGTGAGACCAAATGTGTTGGTTAGGGTACAGAATTTATTATTCTATTTAATAGTTTCAGATGATTTCATCAAATATTTTGTGCGACGCACGCTCTACAAGGTCGCTATCTAGAATAAGCTAGAATTCAGCCAGATGTGTCATTTTTGCTATAAATCCTTTTATGAGAGGTTACAAGTAGTGCCACTTGGATGATTTACATAAAACACACTGAAGAACATTGTGTATCAGTTTCAGATATTTATACATTACAAGTTCAAAGTTATGATTACTTCAAGTTAGGGTTGTTGACTAATCCAAAACTAGGCATGTGAGACTAAAGAAAAGTTTGATGAAAATGTTAGTCTCTTGATTTTAAAGTTAAGGAAGGTTTGTAGGAATGTGATTATATACAGGTCTATTACATAGCTATAAATCATATTTGGATGATGAAATTGATGAGGGCTTTTGGTTGAGGTACATGTTGAGTACATGGTTGAAACAAGTAGTTGATGAGTAGTTGACACATGATTGGTACATACTTGGTACATGGTTGGATGCACTTGTTTATGGTACAACTTGATAACAGGTTGGTGCATGTTTGATGCACTTTTTTATGGTACAGGTTGATTATAGGTTGAGGTACAGATTGATGCATGGTTCAGATTTATTGGTACATGTTTACAGCAGTATATCTCATAGTGATAGTGTGACAGTGGTTCCATCATTCTACTTCTATTTTAGGGTGGTATGATGGGTCAAGGATAGGTGGTTGTAGCCACCTTCCGGTTGTAGCCAGAGAACATTGGGGGTTGTAGCCTCCTTTTGGTTGTAGCTAGAGATTTGATGAGTTGGAGCTTCCCTCAGGTTGTAGCCTGAGAAACTAGTGGGTTGGAGCCTCCTTCCAGTTTTAGTTGGAAAAAAAAGGAAGTTAGTGCTTCCAATGAATGTAATTCTTCAAGACATAAGAAAAAACATTCTGTGGTTTTCTTCCGATTTGGGTTTCCACGTAAAACACTGGTGTACTGTGTATGTGTGTGATTGTTTATTTATTACTGCTCATTATTGGATAATAATTCTACATTGATATAACATTTGAAGAAATAGGATTATAATTACGTTATTACTGATTCACGTCCCCCTCTCAGTAATCCAACAAAAGAGATTGCTTAGAGTCCAGAATTTTGGAGTTAAATGTATTAGTTTTTGTTATCATCCTCAAATGGATGTGGAACTTATGTATTTTACAGTGTAACTATTCAGACTTTGATTATAATATATATACATATTTCATAATTTTGGAATTCAAAATATCAATTTATTGTCTCATATTTGATTTCTTAAAGTTGATGGAAAAAAAGTGGCAAAGTTAACTAGTAATGAACTAATGTTTTGTATATTCTCCTTTTTATAATGCATTAAATTAAGCATCAAAATCTTAAATACTTTTCTGCTATGTATTAATTTAAATGTTTCATTTTATGTTCACTCTGGACTGTTAGAAATATGCTTCTATTGACATATCATCAAATAATTTTGGCAGAATAATTTTAACAGATTTATTTTATATTAAAAGATTTATTTTTTTTCTAGTTACTAATGACCCTGTTGGTTACATAGATGCACTTAAATAATAAAAAAAACTAAAGGAAATATAGGCATATGAGATCATAGATGCACTTAACTAATAAAAAAAACTAAAGAAAAAACTGAAGGAAAGATAGACATATGAGATCTGTTAAATAAATTGGTTACATAGATGCATTTAACTAATAAAAAAAACTAAAGGAAAGATAGACATATGAGATATGTTAAATAAATTGGTTACATAGATGCACTTAACTAATAAAAAAAACTAAAGGAAAAACTAAAGGAAAGATAGGCATATGAGATTTGCTAAATAAATGAAAAGAAAAAATTAGAGTGAAATAATACAAGAATGTGTTTATTTATCTATTTAAGAATATGCAAAGTCAATAATACAAGAATGTGTTGTTGTTTATATATTTAAGAATATCCAAACTCAATAGATGGACAAGAAAAAAGTGAACTACCAAACATACAAGATTGTATCATTACATATCTATTTAAGAATATATGATAGTAGACAACGTGTTAAACCATGCAAAACCTATTTGAGAATATATGGTAGTAGAAAACACTTTAAACCATGCAAAGCCTACCTTTTTGAGAATATATGGTAGTAGAAAATAATTTAAACCACGCAAAGCCTATGTTGGTATAATCTACACTAAAATGAAGAAATTTTCATGATCTACCAATTTCCTTTAAGAAAACTTGTGTTTGATTTTCAAATAAGGTAACCAATGTGGAATTCAAAGGAGGAGGTATGCATTCAAGAATTGTGTTTTAGACATGCCACAGAACAACACATACCCCTTGTACAACTCAGATAACATGTATGAAAGGGAATTACGTTAGGAAAACGATTTGCAGGCTATGGTTTAATACTATTCACATAAACCTAGATTTTTGTAAGGGTATTCACTTGACTTTAGGAAAGGTTGTATTAATTTCCTTAACTTTGTTAGAGAAGATATCTATTAATTACAATGTAATTCTAATGATTAACACTTCTAAATAAGTTTACATGAAAATCAACTTAATTATTAAAATGGATATTCTAAATAATTTCAAATTGTAAATGTAAATCAACTTAATAATTATAATATATATATATATATGATATTATTAGTAAAGTGTTATTACAACAAGTGGAAGAGATGTTTAAATTGTTTTTAGTTGTTAGAATATTAATTTGAAAAATGAAAAAAAAAAATACCACTTAAAAGAAGTCAATGCTCTCAAATCTAGGATAGAAAAGATGTTCAACTCTTCTTTGATTGGTGCAATAGTAATAAAAATAAAATTGTCAAGATAGAAGAGATATCCAAATTAATTATAGATAATGTTTATAAAATAAAATCTTGAGATAGAAGAGATGTTCAACTCTTTTTTGGTTTGTGTGATAATGATAAAATAAAATGTTCAAAATGATGTGATAGTAAAATAAAACCTTAAAATGGAAGAGATGATCAACTCTTCTTTAATTTTATCATGTAGTCATTAAAAAAATGCTCAAATCTAGAAGAGATATTCACCTCAAATTTCATATACCCTTAATAAAATAAAATCTCAAAATGAAAGAGATGTTTCTTAACTTTTATTTAATTTTGAGAACAATAATTAAAAAAAATATTCAAAATAAAAGAGATGTTCAATTCAACTTTAATTTATGTAATGCTCGTAAAATAAAATAAAAATCAGAATGAGTTAAAATTTGAAACAAGGCATTATTACAATAGAAAATATAAAATATGTTTAACTTTTTTAAAAATTAATGCAATATTATTAAAATAAAATTGAAAAAAATACTATTGAAAAAAAGTGAGTGTTCAATGGAAATGGTGTTTAACAATTTTTTAATTTAAAATAAAATGCTCACAATACAAAAGGTGTACAACTCAATTTTCATTGGTGTAATGCTCATAAAATAATTTTGATTCATGTAATGGTTGAAAAACACAGACAAAATATAGTTGAACCATATTTTATCTGTGTTTTTTAAGAATGATCTGGAGTTTTTTATACATACCCTTTTTATAAATATCCTATTTGGAAATATGGTTGAAAATAGTCAAAAAAATCATCAAATTCTTGAATGTACTTTCAATGAAAAATAAAAAATTCTAGAATGTACATGTGCCACATGTTTAAAAACATCGTAATGGTATTCCATCTTCAATTATTTGTTCAAGATCATCTTTGGACATTTTCCATTTTCTAACTTTTTTTTTTTTTATTGAACTTCTATTAACTTTATGCACATTGCACATACCAAATGACTATATTGACAGCTTGTGACATCTGACTTGTAGTCTTGAAAGTGAACATGAGTATCGGTTTGATGGGTTTCTTGAAAAAAAATATCATTTCAATACAATGGATCCTCTTTCATATATAAAACCATTATCATCAAAATCTTATAATAGACTCATCTTTTGTTCTGTGCATCGCATCAAATGATATTTCATGCTTTTAATGTTGTCTACAGGTGCAACCATGGAAAAAACATCTCCGGAAAATAATTGGATATATTGGATAGCAAATAGTTCGTGTTAGATTATCACACAAGTACATCTACAAGTTATTTGAAAAAATTTAAACATAAAAATTACCTTCTCTAACAAGATCATAAACTCTATCGCCATCAACTGGCACTATGATATTGATCTATTGTACTAGCATCATATAAGATTGATCTATTTGCATCTTATATTCCAACATACCAAAAAAACCTGCATAAGACAAGAACTTGTTAACTTGAAATCTCTCAAGAAAATGATTGAAGTTTGAATATAAATTTGAACACATTCAAATAAAAATATCATGTGTACATGTGTAACATTTATATATAGAAACACCTACGCACATCCCTTGACGGATTATATCCATGACTTAGCGACATTTTGCACCATTCAACAACTTGTTCAGCGGATTCAAATCGATCAGCATGAGGGTTCATCTGATACCTTCAAAGTGCTCATTTTATACATGCCCCTACACCATCATGCTCTCATTTTCCATAACCAGTCTTAAAAAAATTCCAACAATGTGTAATGTTTAATTTTTTTATGAAAATGACATAACCAATATAATGATCGTGAAGATTTGAACTGACCTGCACACCCATCTTACCATATCCAATGTCGATCGAATCCAATCTCACGTTCTTTCAATGAATCATAAAATTTATCAAAACAATGTTGTACATAATGTGTGTCGTGTGCTCGATCATCACTTATATAAAAGTGATATTCTTTAATAACATGTCAATTTTCGTTGGTGCTTTCTATGTTATCAAGACTTTGTTGAGCATGTCAATATAGAACGTGGGCAAATATCGTGAATTGATCAAAATGATATTATTCAATATGTATTTCTTTTTGTGCAACGAATGTGTAATTCTCTGCAAAATCAACTACAAACAAAATTGTCCCTGGTGGAAACTCTTCATGGGATTGTTTGAATTGTAGATCTTGCCATCGAGCTCTATGTGAATGCTTGGTGTATTTATAAATTTCTTCCTCAAACTTCTTCAAAAAATCTATCACATAGATTTTATCTACCTTCAAATCAATCCTTTTGGAAATAACATTTGAAGAATGTGGAGCCGTTTTGTTGATATATTCATACCTCTTCCAATTGACTCTTATATTAGAAAATGATTGATCATTCATATCAGTATGATACTTTGAATGAAACAAACTTAGATTTCCACAACGATCACATTTATTTCCACCAACACATTGTTTTTTGTAAAATAAATCATCATCTTCTCTTTCACATAGAATTTTAGATATAAAAACACGAAATGTGGAAGGATGAGGTGAACTTGGCCATAAATTTTTACCAAAATCCAAAAAAGTGTCGTAATACAACTCAAATTCCACATGAGAACGACAACAAAAAGTGTTACGAACAGTGATGGGTCTAACAAACCATGGTTTTTGTTGCACAATTGTATTGATGAAATTTTAACTTCTTTGTGCTCTTCTTTGAACTTATTGAAAAATTATATTTCTGTCATTGGAAATATATGTTTTCGATGTTCTTCATATTGTTTTCATACTATTCTTTTTCGCAACACATCCCTTGTATTTGATGAAACACAATATTCTTCCAAACAACAATTACGGGCCAATTCTTTAACATTTTCTAGAAGTCTATCTTTGTAGGGTTGTCTAGAAATCATTGTCCAACAAGCGAGTTCATCATTTTCATCTGTTTGCAATCAAAATTTTCTATGTTTATGCAATGTTTTTCTTGACGTTCTCATCATTTTTTCCATGTGTCTTGTCAAACAATATTTTATATTGCTAGATGAAACAATTGTTGTTTGTATCACTCTACGTGCAACACATACATCTTTTTTTCGAGATTTTCCAAAAGCTTTTAATACACTAGTTATATAGTCAAAGACATTATGTTTCACCTTTGTATCCTTTGTCAACTTTTGAATACCCAATAATGATGTAGCTTCTTTTAACTTTCTTGACTTCATTAGACATAGTAAAAGTTGAGCTTGCACTGTTACTGATTCATCTTTGAAAAAAGTATTATACATATTCTTAGTTCGATATCTTATATAATGCTTATCTTTTTTCTTCCCAAATTTGTCAGTATCAACATTTTCTAATATTTCGTCATCAATGTTGATAGATTCTCCTACATATTTCAATTTAAAGTTTATATTAAAAAACATAACCTGAACACAAATTCACTAAACTATATATACTTGAGTGTTCATTTTGTATTATCTAAATTTATGTACATACCTATAGGTGATTCGTCTTCTGCTTCAATTTCTATTTCAACGCCTTCTACTTCAATTTCGGTTTCAACGTCTTCTTTGACATTATGAGACAAATCTATTTATGTTTTTTTGAAAAACATCAAATTGTAATTACAATCAATTATATTATTTACAATATTTTAAATTTGAATTCTATACTTTCTGAATACAGTCCCAATGTGTGTCGTGTGCTCCATCATCGTATGTGCATGTATACCTGATTTAACTTCTTCTTGTTGAAAATCTCTATTTACATAATCATCGTTTCTTTCTTCAATATTTGCATGTTCTCATTTCTTTCTCCAATAATGCTCTTTCCTTTGTTCGTTTTGGCGAGTATCATCTCGAGTGTGATCAAATTTTCTCTTGTGCAAACTTTTGTTTCCCATGAATTTTATAGTTATCTGTAAAATATATGCTCAACAAAGACTTTACCTTGAAAAAAAATTCAACATTTATCTTTCAACATATAAATTGTTATTCCAATAAAAACTTGAACAAACATCAATTACCTTATTCAACAAAAACCAAAAAGATGATTTGAAACTTTTTTTAGGTGCTCTAGAAAACCATCATGTATCGATATCGATCCTCCGATTAAGCCTATGGAACAAAGGGAAGAAATAAAGAAAGAAAATAATACAGCTGCAATCAGTAATATAAATGCTTTGAAATCCCTATCCCTGAGCTCATATCTATCCATCCATTCGATGAATTGTATTAAATGTGTTCAGCCAAAAGTGTATTTATACGATTTGGCGTGAAATGAAATGATACAACATGTTTTTTCATTTTTTTCAGACCAACGGAATTCGCTCAACACGCTTTCGGCCGAAAGAAGTTTTTTTCGGCCAAAAACCTTGGAAATCGTTCAGTTTTGATGGTTTCCATTAGAATTTAGTCTTTCAACCGAAATAATATTGTTTTGGCCGAAAGATTATTTTGGTCAAAAACATAAAATTGGGACTGAAAAGAAAAACCAGAGAATTTCCCCAAGCTTACCTGAACTTCGAAGGTTGCGGACTCCTGCGAATACTGAGATATTGGTTTCAAAAATGACACCAACATTTCCAAAATTGAATCTACTTTCAATTCCTATAATTTTTTTTTCATTTTCATTATTTTTATATAATTTTATTTAATTTTTTAAAAAAATCATTGCATAATATTTTCAGTAGACATTATGATTCGGTGAAATGAAATATCGGTATCTCTAAAAATATACAGTGAAACATTTACAAAAAATTATATTCACAATCCTTAAACTATTTTTTTCAAAAGGGTATATTTAGATTTTACTTTTAAGTAAAAATTAAGATAGATACAAGGTGTACAAAAACATGTGTTTAAAATCTGCAACATTTTCAGCTTGGTCAACATAAATTAATTCTATAAATTATAATATTCATCCGTTAGATTCAAAATTATAGTCATAATAAAATAGAGTCTCTGTGTATTGTTTCAGTATATTTCATTTCTTAAAAACATAAGTTTAATAATAGATGCATTGTTGTGGGAAACAATAATTCATTATCATTCCTTTCATGTTTAAGGAACATATTGTTAAACAATTGTCAAATTGACATATCAAATCTTGATAGTAAAAAAATTGAAAAATAGTCATTGGAAAGCTAACAAAATTCTTCACAAGTTTTGTTTTTACTGTAAAGTGAAATTCTAAATAAAAAAAATACTTTTGTATGCCGAAAGTTGAAGAACTTGTGAAAATACAGTTTTTTTTCTCATAAAACAAGCAAAAGTGTTACCCATCTTCATTATTTCACCTTGCGTACATTGCAGGAATAACACCCATGCTATAGAACATTGTTTAGATCTTAGTGCTAAATGGGAAAATCATTCTAGGTAAATAGGTGTCAGTCTGATGAATTATGAACCTAGAGACAGGGTTGATAGAGATGGAACTAATATTAATATCATCACCAGATGTGGAACAAATACTAGTGCTGATGTAGGGAGACCTTATCAAATAAATATTCAAAAGGCTATACCAGAAAATACCAAATATGATCTTGTAAAGAAGATATAATTATTTAAGATTGCAACGAAAATGTTCAGACAGATGCCTAGTCCTCCAACACCTGCAGTAGTGGAAACAAATTCTAAATTGATTCATCATCAGCTGAGGTTCTCTAGAAAATCAATTGCTTTGATGGAATCCTTGGGTAAGTCACATAAGGATGTCAATATTTGGATTAAGATATTTTCCAATATTTTGGAGGATGAACAACTTACTGAGAGGTTTTGGAACACAATCAATATGGCCTTGGGAGCTGAAGGAAACCCTGAGGAATTTATTGTCGCCAACCATTCAGAAAAGAATGCAAGTAAAGTTCAACGGAGGAAAAGGAGGACTAGAAGAGTGTTAAGGTTGCATGCTCACATTGATGACTATGGGATCATGGATGTTATGTTATATTTGGGCTTTGACATCAACATATTTACAAAGATAACCTGGGAAGCAATGGGAAATCCCAAGCTTATTTATTCCCCTATCGAGTTCCAGATGACAAAACAATACTTCATTTATCCTATGGGAAGGCTGCAAAACATTGAAGTAGACTTGGTTGGCATGAAAATAATAGCTAATTTCAAGGTGATTTTGATAATTGGGGAGAAGGATCCTTATCTACATTTGTTAGGAATTTATTTCTCCTATGAAAACTATTCTTTTATCAATCTTAAGAAAGAAACTATGACCTTCAAGTCTGATGGCATGGATGTCACTCAACCAATATATCCTTATCAAGGCCCAAGGTACAATGAACCAGAAGATGATAATATGGAGGCAAATGTCATCAATCAACTGTATGCTCTCATTGTAGGGAAAATAGTTGATTACATCAATCCCACTGTTGATGGATTAGTTAGTTGGAGAAGTGTCCAGTTAGAAGATGAAGATTCTAAAGCAACATTCAATGATTGGCAGGAAGGTCAGTATGATAATTTTTCAAGACAATGTGAAACTATTAGAGAAGTAATGTGGATTGGAATGGAAATAAATGAATATCCAACTTATGATGGTACCTCATATTTGCATAGTTTTCTCATAGATATGGTGGGTAACGTTGCGATAGAACATCAAATATAATCACTTGACCTAACTTTGAAGTCTTCTCTAGACAGGTGGTGGGATACTCATAAAGGAATTATGTCTTCTTGGGATGAATTCAAGCTTACTATACAACATCAATTTATCTGCTAATGCAAGTTGACCAATTGGGTAAATATCAAAAGAAGAAGAGTCAACTTGTATCCTTAGAGATATACGATGACATGTCTGACCCAATTAAGCACATTGAATATTTTTTAAAAGTATGGAAAGATGCACAACTTCCCTCTTATCTGTGGCCACATCAATTCTCCCATTCTTTGGAAATCATTCCCAAGGTCTCGTATGTGAAAAAGGAGACAAGAATAACAACAACATGTTGGAAGATATTATAGAGCCAATTCTTCCATGACTTCTCATGTTCTAGTAAGTCTTCTGAAATCAAAATTGTGTTCCAACAAATCAAGAAACTATTTTTTAGTAATGAATATAATCCTAAAAATCCACTTGAACGCAAGTTGACCAGTTGAGTACAGTTTTTACCCATGTCTTGTGAGAACACCCATGTCTTGTGGCAAGGTTGACAAGGATCTTGAGGGCCCTGAGGATTTGGAGGAACTTAGACATTTGACCTTTAAAGAATCCACATGAACAAGGGAAGTTAAGGATGTCCTATTAGGTGATACCAACATCTCATATGTTCATCCTCTGAAGTTGTAGAAAGTGAATATTGGAAGTGAAGAACATCCTAAGATGGAATCTATTGGGATGAAAAAACTAAGACATAGATACAATATTTGTTGCAAGAGTATGAAGATCTATTTCCTAAAACAAATTCAGAACTGAAAGGGATTAAGGGAGACTTAGGAGAGATGAATATAGAATTGAATCCTAATTATAATCCAACCAAATATAGACCATACCATCTGAATTCGAGAGTCCAGGAAAAGGTTAAGAAAGAGATTGATAGAATGCTTGCAATTGGGTTAATTTTCCATGTGGATGTGGATGAGTGAATTAGTCCTATGGTCATACAGAGTAATAAGGGTATTGATGATATAATATTCTGTGTAGATTATAGAAGTTTGAATTTCACCTATGTCCATGCCACTTTTCCTACCCACTTTAGTGATGAAGTCCTTGATCAGGTGGTAGGAAACACAACTTATTATTTTATATATGGGTTCTCAGGTTATCATCAAGTCAGAATTGCGAAAGAGGATAAGAGAAATACTAATTTCACTATGGAGTGGGGTTAATTTTATTATAACATCATGTCCTTTGGGATGAAAAATTCTCCTACTATTTTCTCTTTAATTGTAATTGTTACCTTTTAGGATTTTGATCACAAGTTCATTAAGGTGTATATGATCGAATGGATGATATATATATTTTATTGAAGGACCACATAGGTTTACTATGGTTGATGATAGACCGTTGTAGGTAGCTACAAATATCTTCGATCCTGAAGAAGTGCATCTTTTATCTGCCTTTTGGAATTTTTCTAGGACATATAGTATGAAAGGAAGGAGTTTTGGTTGATGTTGAAAAGGTTGTGGTGATTCTTAATATCCCTTATCCCATGACTGCTAAGAAACTGTAGTCAACTTTGGATCACAATGGGTATTATCATAGATTTATCATAAATTACACAACCATAACTACCTTTCTAGAGAAGTTGTTGAAGAATTTTGAAACCTTCAATTCGAAACCAGAGTGTGATCAAGCCTTATACATTCTCAAAGAAAACTTGAGTACTTCCATGTTGACAACCAGATATTTATGTCAATTTTATCATTGTAAAATATCATCTTAATGGGATAAAAAAAATTGTAGTTGCCTTTTTATGTTTGCAAATATTTCTATCATCTTGTTGTTTTAAAGAATTCATTTGATCAGTTGTGTGTGTGATTTCATTTCTTTTAATCTCTCATTTTTCTTGTTCACATTCATGACTATAAGCATGAAATTGAAACAAGATCTTTGTTTGAACACATTGTACAGATTCTAGAGTTTCCCTTTATGAAATTGGGTGAATAACTAAAGGCACCTAATGATCCTAATAACCTTAAATATTTTTGAATTTATCATGTTCTGAGTTAATTTCTTACCATTAGCACATGATTCGTTCACCTTGGAGGTATGCCTTAGGCATTTTATTCTTTTGATGTTTTGATTACCACGTTACCACATCTACGATCGCGCATCAAACAATAACTTTGGTTTAATTTGAAATATGAATGTTATCCCTTGAAGTCATATCCCTGTCTCATCGTTTTGGTATAGGACTGACAGTCATGCCTTCAAATAATTACTCCTTTGTCCTTCTACCTTAAGTTTTCATTCATTTCCTTAGGTGGTAAGTCTTCATTTTGGGTTTGGTGGTCATTAGAGAAGGAGGTTTTCATTTTTTCATGTCCTCTGGTTTAGAATCCACTCAAAAGTCTGACTGGTCGCCAGGTTTTCTTTCTCCCAAAGACTTAGGTATTGAGTCTCCTCCGAAAATGAAAAGCTTACCCTCTATTTCATGTGGTTTCAAACACGCACCTCCATTTTCTACTCCTGCTGTTTTTTCGTGACCAAATCGATGGCGCCTGTGGTGAGGATGGAGTTGAATGGCTCATAGGATCTCCTTTCACATGATGACTTTGTGGGCGATCTCATGGCTTATGGTTGGGACAGGTTCATAAAACTATTCGAGGGTTTTAACGTTGAGGCTTCTCAAGCCTTTGCCCAAACCTTCGATGGTGCTAAGTCCAAGATTGGAGATTTACAGTTGGAGGTGACTGAAGATTTCATTGCAGAAGCCATGGGATTTCCTCAAAAGGGAGCTCACTGGTTAAAAGACCTCAAATTCGAAGGCATCCTGTGGCACCTACTAATGGATTCCAAGAGGTCGCGTTACAGTGTAAAAGGTACACCAATTGTTTTATTTAAACCACGATGGCATGGCTTACTGTTGATACTTAAGCAGTTTGTCACTTGTGAGGGTAGATACAAACTAGTTTTCCTATATCATGTATGTTTGTTGATGGTTTTTTTAGGGTTTGATTTAAATATTCCATTCTACTTTCTTAAGAGCCTGCAAAAAATGGCCAAATTTTGCCAAAGTCAAAACAGGAATGCACAATCTAGTTTATTCCATCACTGCCTGATTCGAATTCTAGTCATTTCACAATTGTCTAATGTTGGGGATAATTGGCAAGACTTTGTGACTAGGAATGGCTTCGTTCCACCTGAAATCGTGATAGACTCACCTATGCATTTTTATGAGCCCTCCAACCCTTGCCTATCAACCCCTTCTCTGGAAAACTTACATGTTGAATTGCAAGAAATCCCCGTGTCTATAACTAAAACCCTTGTTGTTTTCCATAAATCATCCAAAGGAAAAAACCTGAGGCGTGATTTTATTCCCAAGAAATCCTTAGAAGGTGTATTGGATAATCTAAAGGATAAGGTCCTTGTTTTTCCTAGTTCTGAGCCAGTTATGGTTGATTTAAATGAAGTTAAAATCAAGAAACATGGTAGGAGAAAGACACAAAGAATTCCAGACATTGATTTTAAGAACAATAGACATGGTCGACTCATATTCAGAACGCTAAGGAATCGACATCGCAATCATGAAAAACCTATCCCTGTTATTAATGTCAATGACTAGATTTCTGAGGATGATACCAATGCCTATGCACCACAATTTGATTTTGTATCAAATCTCCCTCCTTTCTTAAAGAAACAAGAAGATTTTTCAGGCATTCAACATGATCTCAAAAGAATCATGGAACAGGGTAAGTTACCCACTACAGAGTAGGCTCGACCTTTACCAAGCATGGAGCCGGTGCATTGTGAGAATTTTTTTGAATAGATCGAAAGTTATTATCGGGATATTCCTTACCTACAAGCATAGTTGAATCAAGTGGTCACTTGAAATTCATCTCTTGAGAGGGAAAACAATGAACTCATAGATTTTGTTTGATCGACTTCACACAAATCCAATAAGCGTATAAAGGATCCAGGAATTTGGTTATTAAAAATTCAACCAATTTCAATACCATTATAAACTCAGATCTGTCTGATGCCTCTCTTTCGAATTTCTAAATTGGTAAATAATTCCTTTGTATTTCACGATTTGATTATGTTTGGATAATAGCTAAATTTGTTTTTTGTTTTTTTTTTATATTAGACCAGCTATAGGATCGAAAGATTTTGTAGCTTGTCTTTTGAATTATTTGTTTTGATTATTGTCTAATTTTGATTTAGTTTTCATTGACTCAGGTGAACAATAGATTGATGTGCTACGATTAAGAGAATGCATCATAGGTTGAGCATACAACAAACTTGTAATTTTATTTTGTTGAAAAACAATGTTTATTAATGTAACTATCTGGATTAAAAGTACTTCAACAAAATTATCGTTTTGTTATTTTATTTTAGTAAAAACTTGTTTTAAAATATATGCCTCTATCTTGCATGATAAGAGGAACATATCAAAAACTTGTTTAAATAACATTGCTTTCCCAATGATAGGGGAAATTCGTCATGGACCATATTATGGACTTATTTTTTTGAAAGTACATGGGAAAACAATTTACTCCTTGGCTTTCATCCTGTGTAGACTATGCAATGTTTTCATTGTTTTCTCATGTAATTTTTAGATGTGAAATTTTATCTGTATCGAACTAGATTTAGTATGTTCTGCATATAATCTTTTATATCATGTTTTTCCTTATGTGGATCATTATTTTTTGGTTTAGTTGATATCTGTGACTAATCATATATTCAAGTATTTTGAGTTTACATCTGATGCTAGGTAGTTGGTAACACCATTAGTAAGAATTGGAATTTCTTTCATTTTCAATTATTGGACATTCTAAAGTCACATGATATATAATCATTTGTATTTCTTTCATCATAAACTCATTCCGGAATATAAAATACTTCTTTGAGTATTTTCAGGAAGTATTATGCTTTCTTTTGTCATAGGTTTACACTTGACTTAGGTTAACAGGATCTCATACAAATACAAAGAGATACATCTAGCTTAGTACTGTTGATCAGCGAGAGGTTAGTTAGCATATTATTTATTTAATTTGTTAATTTGTGAATGAATAGTGATTGCATCATTTAAACGTTAAATACTTTGTCTATTTTCGTTATATGATTAACAATATTATTCATCCATTATTTATGAGTTTGGTAGTTAGAATACTAGAATAATTTTTCTTATGTTTAATCTTGTTTAGATCCATTATCTTAAAACAATTATTTTCACAAGGATTTGCTTAAACCTTATAGATTGTATATAACCATCATACATAAACATTGTTAGTTAAGCATTTGTAATTAAAGTGTTGATTGTTAGAGTTGTATCTTTAGTTAGTCCACATCTTTTAGTTGTTTTAGGATATTATTTGGCTAACAAATCCATAAAACCCGTCAGGGTAGATTATACCAAACGGCTTGGGTGAAATAGACAACCCCAGTCCAGATCTTTCCTTCCCGTTGACAGTGTGTCATAAATGCCCGTCAACAAATGGTGCTAGAAGGAAGGCTTGAAAATCATTGATGGAACATGGAGGTCGCAATACTTTCCCAAAAGATCGTTCTCCTATCGTGAAGCATAGTTGGTCAGATAGTAACGTTACACTTGATCCAGTTACTACCTCAAACACTACTCCTAATATTCTTGTCGAACTGGTGACACCAGTTCCTCAAGGGATTGACTTCTAGGAAATTGTTTTTCAGTCCATTCTAAGAACTCAAAGTGCTTTATCCCGAATCAGACAACCTGGTAGACAACTTAATCAGCCCCTTGATTTTAGCAATCTGCAATAACAACCTCTTGACACTGGTCTGCCCAAAAACCCATTAGGCGGTAATATCATCGATCCTCCCAAAGCACTAATCTTTAGTTCTAGGGGATCTTGCATCCCACCTGGTTCTTCTCCACCCTCTTCAATAGAGTAATCCTCAGACAAAGGAAATTATTTGTCTAAACGATCTCAACCTTCATCTCCACCAACTCCCATGGAAAACCAAAATAATCCCACCAAACCTTGGCTCGATAAAGATTTTGTGGTAGTACCTAGACCCCAACACTCGTTGCCCAAACATTCGAAGAAGTGGCTACCCAAATTGTATCTAGATTCAAAGCAATCAACTGAGGATCACATCAAGAAATTTATGTTAGCTATTAGACTCCAAAGTGTCGATCATGAGGATGTTGTGTGCATGTTATTCCCCTACACCTTTGAAGGGAATGCCTCAACCTAGTATTTTGCGCAACAACCTCAAACCATCGTCTCTTGGGACAAATTTGAAACCTGGTTCCTAGAAAAATTCAGAGATGATAAATCTACAAAAGTCCTGGTAATGGAACTCTCTAGTATGAAAATGAAACCTAAAGAAAAATTTAAGGACTTCAACCAGATATTCCTAATGTTAAAAAACAAAATCCCTGTAGATTCGATGCCTTCATAAAATTCGATTGTTACATACTATACTAAGGCCCTACATAAAAATATAGCCATATGGGTTAAAAGGTCCAAAAAGAACACATTATTAGAATCCTTTGAGGAGGAAGTGCTTATTGAGAAATGCATTATGAGGTTAAAATATAGTTTAAATAGTGAGGCTAAAACAACTTCATCTTCTAAAAAGAAAATAGAAATTCTCACTAGACCTCCTCAAAATAAAAATCAACAAGAGACATTAGACTTGGAAAATTTGCAAAACGCTTTCCATAAATTATCCTATCAAGTCATAGACTTAAAAATATCCATTGAGGAGGAATCTACAAGTAAAGGAGGTTTTAGACCACCTTTCATAAAACCTTTTCCTCCAAACCGACCAAACCCAACCACAGAAGGTCTAAACTTTGAAGGACTACAATATTCTTTGTAAAAGATATTGGAAGCACATGATAACTTTGTTTCCGCACCCCCTGAAAATCAAGATGATACGAGTGAGGAAGAACCACCTGATGAGGAGGAATCATCTCCTCTTGTTTTCGGACATTTTTCGGACAACATTTTTCAAGCAAATTTTGAAATTTTCCATCCTTATAACACTCAAAGTAAGGCACAAAAAACAATTTCACCTGAAACAAGCATGAATGTGGTTTCAAAATAGCCAAAGCAAATTGAAACTAGAAAAAACTTTGTTGCCCCAATTTTAGAATATGATTTGGTTGAAGATCTTAAAAAATAATGTTTATTAATGTAACTGTTTTGGATTAAAAAGACTTCAACATAATTATATTTTTGTTATTTTATTTTAGTAAAAACTTATTTTAAAAGATCTGCCTCCATCTTGCATGATAAGAGGAACAAATCCGAAACTTGTTTAAATAATGTTGCTTTCCCAGTGATAGGGGAAATTCCTCCTGGACCATATGATGGACTTAGTTTTTTGAAAGTATATGGGAAAACAGTTTACTCCTTGGCATCCGTCCTGTGTAGACTATGCAATGTTTTCATTGTTTTCTCATGTAATTTTTAGATGTGAAATTTTATCTATATCAAACTAGCTTTATTCTGTTCCACACATAATATTTTATATCACATATTTCCTTATGTGGTCAATTATCTTTTGGTTCAGTTGATATCTGTGAATGATCATCTATTCAAGTATTTTGTGTTGGTTGCGGAGCCTGATTATCTTCCTGATTTAGAGGTCTTTTACTTTCAGTCATGTTTATACCCCATGAAGTATTTACACCCCAGAAGTATGTACACTCTTCCATGCGGGGGAGTGCAAAGGTGGGGTACCCCCTCTGTGGGGTCCGAGGGGGCTATCCCCTCGGCTGGGGGGTCTGGGGGCAAGAGAGCCCCCAGCAGGGGTTTGGGGGCGAAGTCGTCGAAGCAAAAATTGCTTTGTAAAAGTATATTGTAATTTCATTGTAAATTTGGACCGTTCATTATAAGGTTGCAGATCTAATGATAGAGATTATGTTAGGGTTTTTTTCCCTAGAAGGCAACTCTCTTTTATGAGGGAAATGTATTGCGGCTATGTATGTTGGTGAGTATTGTATTTTCTGAGAGAGGAGACTGTGAAAGTAAGAAGAGGAAGTTACAGCGGGTTTTGTTGTAGGTTGTATCCCTTCATTTTGTTGGATAATAATAAAGAAAGGACCTGGAAATTTCTCTGGTGGACGTAGCCCACACTGGGTGAACCACGCAAATTTGTGTCTCTCTTGTATTGTGTATCTTTTGTGTTTTGTTTCCGCATTTGTTTTATTTTATTGCTTCGCGGTCCTCTTTTTCTAATAATTGGTATCAGAGCGTAAGGTAACTTGCAGGAAAAGAGGGTTCCTGGTTCAAGTGGGAGCAATGTCGGAAGATGGAAAGTTTAGGGTCGAGAAATTTAATTGCCAAAACTACTAGTTATGGAAGATGCAGATGGAAGATTATTTATATCAGAGGGATCTATTCCTACCATTGAGAAGAGTAGCAAAGAATTCGGTGGCCATGAAGGACGAAAATGGGAGATTCTTTACAGAAAGGCTCTAGGAACGATACGGCTGAGCTTGGCAGCGTCGGTGACTTTCAATATCTCAAAAGAAAAGACAACGAAGGGTTTGATGGACGCGTTGGCCAAATTGTATGAAAAACCCTCGGCGTCCAATAAGATATTTCTAATGAAGAGATTATTTAATATGAAGATGTCGGAAGGTGGGTCTGTTGCAGATCATTTAAATGAATTTAATACGGTTACTAATCAACTAAGTTTTGTAAAAGTGGACTTTGATGATGAGGTTAGGGCTCTTCTAATCTTGTGCTCATTGCCAGAAAGCTGGAATGGTTTGGTCATGGYTGTAAGTAACTCTGTCTCTGGTTCAAATACTTTAAAATTTGATGATGTTGTTGGTGTTATCCTTAGTGAGGAAATGCGACGGAAAAGCACAGGTGAGACATCAGGTAATGCGTTGAACATGGAGAATAGGGGAAGACAAAAGGATAGAGGAAAGGGCTCAGGGAACCGTGGGAATTATAGGAAGGGAAGATCCAAATCCAGACTTGGAAAGATAGAGTACTGGAATTGTGAAAAGAAAGGACATCTGAAGAAAGACTGCAGAGCTCCAAAGAAACAAAGAGATGGACATGAGGAGAGAAATTAGAAAGCAAATGTAATAGTTGATGTGTTACAAGATGCTTAGATTATTTTTGTAGATAATATTTCTGAGTCTTGGGTAATAGATTCAGGGGAATCATTTCATGCTACACCCCATAGGAAACATTTTCTAGATTATGTTCAAGGTGATTTTGGACAGGTTCATTTGGGTGATGATGCACCATGCAAAATTGTTGGAATGGGAAAGGTAAAAATAAAGCAATGAAATGGAAACCAATGGTTGTTGAAAGA
>ML778112.1:256560-279495 GCA_009831015.1 Picea engelmannii | reverse complement strand
GGTATGTTTTTACTATAGGTGGAACAACAGTAAGTTGGATTTCAAAACTGCAAAAGGTTGTTTCACTTTCAACAACGGAGGCAGAGTATGTTGCTACTACAAAGGCTAGTAAAGAGATGATTTAGTTACAAAGGTTTATGAAGGAATTGGGAAAGAATAAGGAGAACAACAAGTTGTACTGTGACAGTCAGAGTGCCATTCACCTTGCAAAGAACTCATCCTTCCATTTGAAGACTAAGCATATACAGTTGAGGTACCACTTCATACGATCTGCCTTGGAAGATGGACAATTAAAGATGGAAAAGATACATACTAGCCAGAATCCTCCAGACATGTTAACAAAGGGAGTAACCAGGGAGAAACTGAGTTCTTGCTCAGTTTCAGTTGGTCTTCAAGAATGAAGATGAAGATGAGAAATTTGCTAGGTCCAAGAAGGTTCAGAGTCCAGCATATACAGCAGCGGTGGAGCTGTTGAGATCAGTCTCTAAGTGGGAGATTGTTGGGTGTGGAGCCTGATTATCTTCCTGATTTAGAGGTCTTTTACTTTCAGCTATGTTTATACCCCATGAAGTATTTACACCCCAGAAGTATGTACACTCTTCCACGCGGGGGAGTGGAGAGGCGGGGTACCCCCTCTGTGGGGTCCGAGGGGGCTATCCCCCCAGCTGGGGGGTCTGGGGGAAATTGGGCCCCCAGTGGGGGCTCGGGGGTAGCGTCCCCCAATGGGGGTTCGAGGGTGAAGCCCCCAAAGAAAAAATTTCCTTGTAAAAGTATATTGTAATTTCATTGTAAATCTGAACCATTCATTATAAGGTCGTAGATCTAACAATAGAGATTATGTTAGGGTTTTTTTCCCTAGAAGGAAACCCTATTTTATGAGGGAAATGTATTGCGGCTATGTATGTTGGCGAGTATTGTATTTTCTGAGAGAGGATATTGTGAGAGAAAGAAGAGGAAGTCATAGCGGGTTTTGTTGTAGGTTGTATCCCTTCATTTTGCTGGATAATAATAAAGAAAGGACCTGGCAATTTCTCTGGTGGACGTAGCCCACACTGGGTGAACCACGTAAATCTGTGTCTCGCTTGTATTGTGTGTCTTTTGTGTTTTGTTTCTACATTTGTTTTATTTTATTGCTCTGCGGTCCTGTTTTTCTAACATTTTGAGTTTATATCTGATGCTAGGTAGTTGGTAACACCATTACTAAGAATTCGAATTTCTTTCGTTTCCACTTATTGGACATTCTAAAGTCACATGATATATAATCATTTGTATTTCTGTCAATATAAACTCATTCTGGAATATAGAATGCTTCTTTGATTTTTTTTCAGGAACCATTATGCTTGCTTTTGTCATAGGTTTACACTTGACACATGTTAAGAGAAGCTCATAAAAATACTAAGAGATAAATCTAGCTTAGTACTACTAATCAATGAGAGGTTAGTTAGCATATTATTTACTTAATTTGTTAATTTGTGAATGAATAGTGATTGCATCATTTAAACGTTAAATACTTTGTCTATTTTCGTTATATGATTAAAAATCTTATTCATACATTGTTTATTAGTCTGGTAGTTAGAACACTAGAATAATTTTGTTTATATTTAATTTTGTTTAGATCCATTATCTTAAAACAATTATTTTTACAAGGCTTTGCTTAAACCTTGTAGATTGTATATAACCATCGTACATAAACACTGTTAGTTAAGCATTTGTAATTAAAGTATTGATTGTTAGAGTTGTATATTTAGTTTGTTTTTTTTGACAGAAACGTTCAGAGAGATTTGTATTAAAGGGTGGACTAGCCACTGGTTCAATTACAAAATGGCATAGGTTCACTAAGCAGATGCCTGTAAATACTCCTGAAAACACTAAGCTTAGGCCTTCACCCACAGAAGCAACTCATTTAACCTATGATTACAGATTTATTTAGTGCCTTGACTTCTATACAAAATGTCAAGTTGCTTTGGAAGAGATGAGATCGCTTCAGACCGAGCGGCTGGTTATTTTTTCGGGTCCTTCTTCCATTCGTTGTTCAGCTGGGACATTCTAACTTTCAGCTGTCCTATCCTTTCCTCAAACTCTTCCTGCAGGTTCTTCAGTTCATTATGCAGTTTACTGAGCTCCTCTGTGAAACCGATCTTTGCAGTGGAGATGTCCTGCTCCAGTTTCTCCATTCTTCTGCCTGCTTCTGAATCTAGGTTCTCTAAGAAGTCGAGTTGGAATTGTAACATTTGTTTCAGGTTCTCGAGTGTTGTATCCATGAGCTTCAACTGCTCCTCCGTGGTAAGCTTGTTGTTGGAACTTGCTGCCATTACTTGGGACCTCCCCTGCTTTGCACTCTCTGGATCTTCAAAGGCGGTTTCACTTAACATCTATGCTTAGAATTGCTCTAAGCCTGAGGATATGTCGCTGATTTAAACTTGCCCTCCCTGGCCTTCATCATTTCGTCCTGCTTTGATTGTTTCTAGAGGTATGGTTGGGGTGCTCTTCTGTCCCCTCTTTTCCTGAGATCCGATCCTTCTCGGGCCATCCTTTTCCCCTTTTGACCAATCGTGAGGTCCTGGACTGGCTGAGCCTGGGCGCTGTCGCTATCGTCCTATCCTCCTCTTTGCCACTTGTGAAACTGCATGCGTGTTGAATTGATGAGTCATGGCATCTCCACTGTGGAAAGAAAACCATTTAAATTCAAACTTCCTGGTGCCAAAAGGGAGCCTCTATTTTCTTCCGCGTCCGCATCCTCATTCAGCTCTCGCAAAACATGGAATAATTTATACGAGGTGAAGCTCCTAAGAAGGAGGCGGATTTTGTCCAGCAGGTTGTTTAGTTGCGCGTTTTGATTTTTGGAAGAGCGGATGATGGCGCTGATTATCATTCTGGAGTCTCCTATGGTGGTCAAGTTACAGATCCCGTGCTTGCTGGCTTGACACAGTCCTTGCCACAATGCCATGGCTTCTGCGCTATTGTTGGTGGAAATTCCTAAACCTAGGGCGTATCTCACCATTTTTTCTGCATTAGGGCTTTCAATTATCCTTCCTCCACCTTCTTGACCTAGGTTTCCCTTTGAGGCCCCATCGAAGGATGGGATATAGGCCTTCCTTTCTTTCTTCCAATTGACGAACTCCTGTTTTCCTGTCCTTATTTCCAAATCGTCTTGGCGTGGGGTGTTGGTTGTGCTCCCATTTTTCTTTTGGATTTCAAACTGGGCCAGCCAGAGCTCTTCCTTTTCTTCCAACTTCCTATTGCTCTTTGGTTGGCGAAGGTAATGGGCCCATTCACCGATGAGTGCTTGAACAATGGTGCCCACTATGGGTGCACTCCTTTTCTTATCCCTGAAAAATTTATTATTCCTTTCCAGCCAAAGTCCCCACAGGATGAACCTTGGGAGAGAACTCCAAAGCACTGAGGCATAGCTTTGTTTCTAATTTTGAAAAGGGTAAAGGGTATCCCAACCTTGGAGGAGGCTCTTGATGTCTTGGGGCCGGTGGGAATCAGTTTGCAACCCAATTGCCAGCCTCCAAACTTCTTTGGAATAATTACAATTGAGGAGGAGGTGATCTGAGGTTTCTTCAGCCTGCTGACAAAGAGGAAATCTGAAGGGGCCCTCCCAACCTTTATTTCGGAGATTTTCCCCTATTTGGATGTTGTTATGGCCAAGAGTCTAGATAAATAGATCGATTTTGGGAATGGATTTAGTTTTCCAGATGGTTTTCCAAAGGGTCGGGTTGGGTGGGACATTGGGGATGTTTAGAAAGGTTTGATAGCCAAAAGAGGTGGTATAAGGCTTAGCGTTCTGCCCCCAGCCTCTCTCGTCCTTCCCTTTCTTTTTGAGGGGGGCTTTCCCCTGTAGGTAGAGATTAAGAGTGCACCAGTCACTTTCTAAATCCGGGGGTAAGTTGCTCACTTCCCATCCTTGCCACGACTTGCATCTATCCTTTCCCTACGTTGAGATGTCGAAGAGCATCTTTAATTTTTGCTTGTCCATCCAATATTTTAGTCGCGTCAGGTCCTGTCTTAATTCTAGAGGAGGGTCTCCTAGAATTGAGTCCTTCCATATTTTGATTTTCTTCCCATTTCTTGGCACCCAGGTGAGATGGGGAGTGAAATGAGCCAAGGTATTTTTGCAGAGGGTGAATATTGGGGATCCTTTAGCCTCCCTACAGGGGTTTTCTATGCATCACTCCCTTGCGCCCCGGAAGTATTTTTTCCACAGTGCTTCTTTGCTCCAGGCTAGTTCACCATTGACAATATTCCAAAGAAGTTTCACCCCCAATGTTAGATTTTGTACTTGGTTTTTTTTGAAGTTGAGACCTCCTTCTGAGAGGGGCTTGGAGATTTTTTCCCAACTTATTAGGTGTAGTCTCCTGCCTGTCTGCTTCCTTCCTTCCCACAGGAAGTTTCTCTGCATTGCTTCCATTTTCTGAATTATGGAGCCAGGGGCTAGAAGCAACGAGCTCTAATAGATGGGTACACTGGCCAGAATGGACTTGATTAGGACAACTTTCCCTGCCAAATTTAGCCAATTCGCCCCCTAGGAGGAAATTCTCTTTTTTAGCTTGTCAATTAGGTGATTCCACTGTGATGCCCTTGGGGCAGCTTTGGAGATTGGAATTCCTAGATAGGTAAAGGCCTCCCAATTGGTGTGTCCTTCCATCCCCAATACTCTATATATTCCCATCATCTATTTGGGCGTGATATTCCAGCCATAAATCTTGCTTTTTGTTTGACTTATCTCGCTTCCTAAAACTGTAGCGTATGTATATAGTTCCTCCTTGAACTTCTTTGCTATTATTGGGCTTGCCCCACCTAACAGTAGGGTATCATCCGCAAATTGAGCGTGATTTATGTCTTTCACGCCTTGTGCTATTTTAAGCCCCTGAAGGTTGTTTTGGGCTTTGGAGTTTTCCAGCTGATAGCTTAGAACCAAAGCCTGGATTGCATAAAGGAGGGGCGAGAGTGGGCACCCTTGCCTTAATCCTCTGGAGGCTTGGAAAAATTTTGTTACTCTTCCATTTACCATGGGGGCTATCCATGGTGACCCTATGCAAGATCTAATCCAATTCACAAAACGTTGATCGAAACCAAACTTCCTCATCACCTCAAATAGGAAACTGTGATTAACTCTATCAAAAGCATTTGCAAGATCTAGTTTTATAATCATACCTTTGTCTTTCCTCCGGATGCTTGAGTGAAGGGCCTCTTGCACAAGGATGATGTTGTCTGCAATGTGCCTTCCTTTGATGAAGCCTCCCTGGTTTTCTGGGATGATAAGAGGGAGGATTGTTTTCAATCTATTTGTTATAACCTTGGTAAGGATTTTGTAGATTGTATTGCAAAGGGAAATCGGCTTGAATTGGTTAAAGCTAAGTGCTCCTTTCTCTTTTGGGATGAGTGCCAGGAAGGCCAAGTTTGTGCTCCCTCCTAGCTTGTTGCTCGCTTGTGATTTCCTTATCATTTTGGTGAGGTCAGATTTGATTATCCCCCAACAATGTTGGTAGAATCTGGCTATGAATCCATCCAGTCCAGGAGCCTTATCCGGGTGCATTTGGTCTAGTGCCTCTTTTATTTCTTGTTGCGAAACTTCCTCAACAAGTTTGAGATTGATGTCTAACTTTATGAGATTTGGCACGATGGAAAGGGGGTACCTGTGAGGGTCAATGTTTTCCCTTTGTGTTTCTGAGTAAAGGGTTCCAAAAGTTTCGAATGCTACTTGTCTAATGCCTTCTTGATATGAGATTATAATATTTTGGGCCTGGATTTCTGTCACTACCTTATAATGCTTCCTTGCTTTCGCTTGATTGTGAAAATAACTAGTGTTTTTGTCACCTTCCTTTAGCCAGAGACTTCGGGATTTTTTCCTCCAATAACATTCTTCCTCCCTCCAGGCCTTATGCCACTGCCTTTGAAGGTGATCCTCTTTAAGAAGGTCTTGTTGTGTGACCTCCCTGTTTTCCAACTCGAGCTGATGGCTCTCCAGACGCCTTTAGGATTCTTTGCGTAAGGTGGCTGGGTCTGGTTGTCTTTTTTCCCAGGACTTTAGTGTAGCCTTAATCCTACGTAATTTCTCTTCCCAGACATAAAATGCAGATCCTTTTACCCTGCTTGTCCACACGCTGGAAACTAGTTGTAGAAAATCTTCATCCTGTGTCCATGACGGATTGAATCTGAAGGGGATGGGTCCCTGGCCTTGATCAGTATTCAATTCTAGGCTTACCGGCTTATGGTTAGAGGTTCTATGAGGGAGGATTTCTGAGGAGGCTATGAGCCCAAGGGTCAAGAAAGAGATTTGGATGAGGAATCTGTCCATGCAGGCAATAATATGCCCCAGACCTACCCTTTTATTGGTCCACGTATAGAGGCCTTTGAGCGGCTCAATATCCATTAAATCCCATGCCGAGATTAGGTCTTCTACCCATTCTCTATCTGGGTCCCTTACTATAGATCCCCCTCATTTTTCTTCTTGGTCCAGAGTTACATTTAAATCCCCTCTGAGGATGATATTTTCTAGATCCTTGCTTGTTAATAAGTCTAGAAGGGTTTTCCAACAATTCTTTTTTTCTTCTATATGTTGTGGAGTCTTACTGAGTATCCGGACTCCTTGTGGAGGAGCTGGGTGTAAATCCAGTGCATGCAGGTGTCTAAGCTAATCAGTTCTATTTTGGAGGTGTTCCACAAGGTGCAGAGCCCTCCTGACGCGCCTTTGGCGTTTTCAGCTAATCCTTGGATGTTTCTCCATACGTTTTTTGAAACTTTAATAGAGTCTTGTTGACTCATCTTGGTCTCCTGGATAAGTAGGATGTTTGCTTTCGATGTTCTGATGATATCCCTGAGCACTTCTTCCTTCCTTTTGTTGCCGAGACCCCTACAGTTCATTGATTACCTTGGGGGGGGAGGGGCCTCCTTGGGAGAATTTAGTTAGATTCCTTGTTTCCCTCACACTGATCAATTGCTTGATGGTTGGTTGTGCTCCTTTTAAAACTTCCTTATAGGCTTCCTGATCTCTCTCATCTTTTTTGGATTTCCTGCCTCTTCCCGGTTTTTTTTGGGTGTCCCAGGCTTCACTTGCTCCTTCTGAGTCGTTCCCTGACGAGATCTCCCCATCCTCGGTGCCTTGAGTCGCCCCATTCCTTGGAGGGGATTTATTTTTCTCCACTCCTTCTGTTATCTTTTGAGTTTCTCCGTCTTCAGGGGTTTGATTACCTCTTGCTTCTTCCGCTTGGGTTTCTTTGCACAGCTCCTCCATCTCACCTCCAGTTCCAAGAGCCATGAAGCCATTTTTTCTCTCTTTGGTGCCTGGTTACTTGTCTTGAGTTGGAGCTGGTTTTTCATTTCTTGGACCTTTTGCCTTCGGTTTCCCTTTCCAGGCTTGTTGCCAGCCTTCTTCTCCTGCCTTCTCTGTATTTGGGTTTTTTTGGCAGTTTCTCCGGAAGTGGCCGTATTCGTGACATCCTCTGCATTTGAACGGGAGCTGCTCATAATCCATCTTTTGAAGGTGTTTCCAATCTCTTACCTTTACTTTTACCACTTCCGGAAAACCTACCTCCAGATCAACTTCCACACAAATCCTTGCACAGGAATACTGGTCTTTTGGATCGGCTCTATCGATATAATGTCCTAGTCCATTCCGGATAGTTTGCAGCGATGAGGTGTTCCAGCAGTGTATTGGCAGGTTCGGGAGTCTTACCCAGACATGGATGTACTTTGGCACTTCCGATGCTGGATCGAAGCTTGGAGTCCATCGATTCAGATAGAGCCTCTGTGTGCCCATGATGTACAATCCATTTCTGAAGATTAGATCTTTGTCCTCCTGAGAGATGAATTCGAAAATAAAGTATCCTCCTCCTATCGCATAACATGTTATGTTGTTTGTTATCAGCGGCCGCCAGTTTCTTTGAATCCAGTTGTATGTTGTTTTGGTTGAGGGCTAGAGGCCCATGAATTGACCTACCAGGCCGTGATCTGAGAGGGAAAGTGCGACCTTCATTGGTTGCTCCGGGGGAAGGTTGATCTCCGGAACATCGTTTAGCCTTTTTACAAAGCTTGGCGCTTCTGCCTGAGGAGCTTTCTTACTGCAGGCTGCGACTAGTTTCCGGAAGGATGAGGTTGGGGAGGGAGGGGGCGGCGGCTCCCCTATACCCTGGCTAGACATGGCAATGATAGAACGCAAACCCTAAATCAGAGCGAGAGCTTTACCTTTGCGCTGCTCCAAGTCCACAAGAATATTGGCTTCGAGCCCTATTGTTGATCGACTGATTATTTTTTCTGGCGTTGTTAGAGTTGTATATTTAGTTAGTCCACATATTTTTGTTCTTTTAGGATCCTAGTTGGCTATTAGAGCCATAAAACCCGTCAGGGTATATTATACCAAACGGCTTGGGTTGAATAGACAACATCGGTTCAGATCTTCCCTTCCCGTTAATGGTGTGTCATAAACTCTCATCAACATGCCCCTATTTTGATATATCCAAATTGGAAGGTGGAATTCCATGTACACATCGACGCTTCTAGTATTTCTTTAGGTGTGATCCTTGTGCACATGGTGAAGGAAAATTGGATCATCCCATCTGTTTTTCTAGTAGGAATTTCTCTCAAGTCGAGCACAACTACATGACCACTGAATGAGAAGGTTTGGAAATGGTCTATGATTTGAAAAAAATTAGACACTATAAGTTAGGAGATCATTTTAAATTATTTATTGACCATTCATATCTAAAATATCTAGTCAATAATCCTATGATGGAAGGAAGGATTTGTAGGTGGTCATTTCTCTTTCAGGAATTTTCCTTCGAGGTCATCGTCAAGCTAGGAAAATTGATTGTTGGTCCTGATCGTTTATCCTGACTGGATTTAGGGGAGAGTGGAGGGGTTGTAGATCACTAACTCTGAGATATTGATATTTTTAAAATTGAGGATATTCCTAATTATCTTTCTAATATTGCATAATTTCTCACTAATGTTACTATTCATGATGGTTACTCCTCCACTAAGAAAAAGAACATCGTTGTTCGGGTTGTAGTGTATCAATTGATTACAATACAACTTTACAAGTTGGTGTTGGAAAACATCCTTAGAAGATGTGTACTTGTCCATGAGAATCCAAAGATATTATGGGAATGTCATAATGGAGTTGTGAGAAGACATGTTGGAGGGAAAGTGACTACCTAGAAGATACTTCAAGAAATACTATGGTGGCCGATTGTCTTCAAAGATGCTAAGGATTACACCAGGGCATGTGTTGTCTATCATATGGTCGGTACGTTGTCATGTAGATATTAGTTTCTATTACATCATGTTTGGGCTCTTCGATATTTTGAAAAGTGGGATGTTTATTTTATAGGACCAATCAATTTGCTAACCAAGCATTCCAAGGCAAGGTATATCATCACTACTATAGACTGTCTTACCCATTGGGCAGAAGGAGATCCAGTCTAAGATTTCTCTATAGACACAACGACCAAGTTTATATTTGATAACATCATTACTCAGTCTGGATATCCCTAGAGCTTGACTAGTGACTAGGGTGCACATTTTATCAGTGAAACCATCACCAATTTCACTCATGAGTTCCTTATTCAATACCACAAAATTAGCTCGTATCATCTAGAATAAAATGACATAGTAGATTCATTTAACAAGATTTTAGATAAAGGATTGACAAAAGTATGTTGCACAATTAGGGACAACTGGGATGAAAGAGTTCCAATAGTTTTATGGGCTTGTTAGCACTCTGTAAATTCATTTGGCTGAGAAAAAAAATGGCAAAGGTAACCTACAAACCAACTTTAAGACTGGAAACTAGTCTTTCCAATCTAGATAGGGCTCTCTATGAGACCTAGTCTCTAATAGATATGACTTTGGATTGTTGTCTAGATTTATGTGTTTGGGAAATGTTTATGGTTTCGCTGGCAAAGAAATACATAGCTTTGGGCTATGGAGTCAACCTCTTGAAAGAAACAGAAACCAATTACTAGTAAATGACACCTTGAGAGGATAAAGGCTAAATATGAAATGGTCTTTCAGTTTAAATGTCATCGTGTATGGCGGAATAAATGGTACATAAAGAAAATCAGAGCACCGTTAAAGATGAATTCTAACTTACTTAGAAGAAACATAGAGTTTAAATGGATGAGTCTAAAGCACCATGCGATGAATTTTAAACATGTTAGACATTCCAATTTAATCAAAGAGAACATCTATGAATTTATAGGAGCCAAGAAGTACATACATAGATAGGATCACAATACATCAAACCACCACCATTAGAATATTTTTGTCAAATCTTCGGGGCTTCTGCATTTATATTTCTATTCAGAGTCAATGATTACCTTCAATAGTCCTTTGTCTACACTACTTTTCCAACCTGGCTTACATTTCAAAGATACAATATATAGAAAAACTCCTCCCCCTCAAGCTACTATGCCTCAAACTAATTCTCCTGGAATTTGGGTTTCAATTACTTCCTCCCAGATTCCTTTTCGAATAGAGTTTACTAAAATTGGAAACCCGATTGTAACCAATCATAACATAAATGATGTCTTCATATTAATTATTTAGTCATGAGTGAGTAATTTTCAATTGTCAAGTTGTGATGCATCGACATTTTATTTTACGAGGTGCCTGAGTGATCGAACACATTGTTGGAAACTTTTCCACCTTGTGTAATAGAATCTGGTTGTTGCTACACGATAACTGGTTGTATCATGCATATGGGGAGTTGGTGTAGCAGACGTCCGTTTGTGGTCACTCATGCAACTTCAGGTGGAAATGACAGTTGGGAGGCCACACATCTCCTTCAAAATTGGCATGTGTTTCTCTTGAACTTTTCCTCCTCAATAGGTAAGTTTACAACATCAACGCTATGAATATTCATCGCACGGGTGTCATGTTAGACTTCTTTGTTAACTGGCAGGAAATAGGACACGCGGTGAGAAAGGTTCCATGCCACGATAAAATAGACAAAATGGGGTTGTCTCACTCATGCCTTTGGCCTCACCTGCAACATTAAAACTCTGAGTGTTTTCCTAAGAGACCAATTTTGTATGTTCTTATTCCTCACTTGTCTCCACAAGACCGCATTTCCTTTCAACTTTGCTTGAGCGCTAGTGAGAGCTGTGCAGGCGTATTCCATGACCAATCTACATTCCTTGAAGTGCTTTGTGATTCTTTCCTCTGACACTCTTTGTTCCTCCCGCAGTTGAATGATTACGTCTTTCTCCTCTCTGAGTTGTTTTTTGATCCAATTCGCATTTCCTCCTTGGCTTTGCGACACTGACATTTCAACAGTCCTTTCTGCCAATGCTCTTCTTAATTCTTTATTTTTCTGATACAATTTGACAATACTGAGTTATGCTTGCTTTAACTACTACGATGACTCCTGAACCTCCACATTTTCAGTGATGGACCTTCTCTGTATTTCACCAATTCCCCTTCTTGAACCTTCAATAGGTTCAAGCCGAACAACACGCATGAGAAACCTCTCGGTAGTAAACTGGGTGTGTGGATCACTAGGAGCTTGGGTCTCCTCGAGATCCTTAATAAACCTTGGTTTGCCTCTTTTCTAGGGTGCTAGTTGGTGGGATGAAAAATATTCTATTTCCTTTCCTTTTCCCATGGCTTCTTCCATTCTTGCCCCTAGGCTGTGGAATGTTTTTTCCCTTGCGGATAGAGGAAAGTCTCCTTTGGGGTCCCTGGGGATGTCGGCTAAAATTAGAAATGAATCCCAATCCATATCCAGTCATCTCAATTCTTTGAATACCAATAACTTGATCAATGACAGATAGAATAAATGTTTCCTCAGTTGGGCAACCTCGGACTAAATGTTGTCTTCCATCCTTTCTAGGCTTTGATGTAAGAAGAAAGGTAGGTTCAAAGATTTTCTTCCTATGAAGTCCATCAACAGCCTGATGTGATATGGGTATACTTTTTCAAACCTTCCTTCATAGGTGAAATACCTTCTAATTACCTTTAGGATATTTTGGAAAGGCTCCCGGAGGTATTGACTTGGACTTCCTGATTAGATTTTTCCATTTAGGAAGTTGGGCTTGATAAATTCTTCATAGCATAAAACATATAAAGTCATGCCTTTAAACCACCTTTCACCGCGCGAAGGGATCTCCATCGTAGCTGACAGAGTTTCCTTTGTTACTCAGAAGGTGATTCCCTTGATGGTCGAGAAGAACCCATTAAAACTGAGAGAAAACTGTTCAGCCAGCTTCGCATTGTACCCTTTGATATTTTCAAAATAGCACATACATCCGACCTATTAAAAATATTCCCTGATTTTCAAATCTTCGTTGATTAATTTCAGGTCTTAAGGCTCAAACCTCATGGCCATGCCATTTATCGCCTTATTTATGATGATTTGGGATGTTAACATGATGCCAATATGTATTTTTTTCATGCGCGTGGTAATGAACGGTAACAATCTCTCTGCGCAAAAAATGAGAATGATGTACTTCGTAGAGGCATGTCGGAAAGGTAGTGACAAAAACTTTGCATGACCAACAAAATCAGCCACGGGAGTCCATGATGTCGAAGTAAGGCATGATGGAAAATTTCGTCGTAGTAGGAGATCGACATGATGGAAAACAATAGTGGGAGTCTCGTCATGGTAGGAAAACATGACAGAAAATTCTGGTACAGTAGCAAAGTACTGGGAGACTAGTCGCGAGATAGAGAATTTAGGCGCAGAAAAAAATGCAATGCGACATGAAGGATCTCCAAAGAAGGAAGGATGACCATGAGAAGCAATGTCATCCAAATTGCTAGCTTGTAGCGAACTCCAACATGCTTTAATCAATGACTGAAAATGATGAAAGAGGCATGGAAACTTGAATGAACAGACTCACAATATGAACTATGGAGATCATCTTTCCCACAACGGAGGGCTCTAGGATTTGCAGAAAAAACTACAGACAACGCACAAATCCGGAAAGAAATTTGCAAGCTCCTCCGGGGTTGAGAAAAACCAAAGCCAGGTTTTTGAAGTTGAAAGAAGCTAAGTTTTGCATCTTGGAAAATTCTCTATATTGGAAGGATCCAGGTGGGATATTGCTAAATTGTTTACTGGAGGAAGATACAGAAAGGGTTATCAAGGAGTTTCACAAGGTATACTACGGGGGGAATCATTATTGGAATACCACCGCACACAAAATATTGAGGGCGGGGTTCTATTGCCCCGATACTTTTTTCGGATGTATACAAGGAAGTTTCCATTTTCCATGAATGCCAAATCTTCGATGGGAAAAGAAAGATGCAACCTATGGCTTTAAATACTATCTCCATCGAAGAACTGTTTATGCAATGGGGTATGGATTTCATAAGAGAGATTCATCTACCATATTTAGCGCAACATATATGGATACTGATGGACACAGACTACTTCACCAAATGGATCAAAACGGTCCCCACAAGGCAAGATACTGACATAGTTATCATTCAATTTTTAGAGGCTAATATATTTTCTATATTCGATTGCCCAATCAAGATTATCACTGACAATGCAGCAACGTTCAAGTCTAAGAAGATGAAGAATTTTTGCAGCGACTACAATATAACTCTAGTAAATTCCACAACTTATTACCCACAGGGTAATGGAATGGCATAATCATCTAACAAAATTTTAACCATAATTATTAAGAAACTTCTGCAGGACAACAAGAAGGCTTGGAACAAAAATATTATCTATGCATTATGGGCCGACAAGATCACCACCAAAAATTCCATCTCCACATCACCTTTCCAAATTGTATATGGTGCGAAGGCAGTTTTTCCCACCTCATTGGGATTTCCAGTACAATTGCCTTAGGATTTCCCAATGAGGTGGGAAAAACTGCCTTCGCACCATATACAATTTGGAAAGGTGATGTGGAGATGGAATTTTTGGTGGTGATCTTGTCGGCCCATAACGCATAGATAATATTTTTGTTCCAAGCCTTCTTGTTGTCCTGCAGAAGTTTCTTAATAATTCTGGTTAAAATTTTGTTAGATGATTATGCGAATCCATTACCCTGTGGGTAATAAGTTGTGGAATTTACTAGAGTTATATTGTAGTCGCTGCAAAAATTCTTCATCTTATTAGACTTGAACGTTGTTGCATTATCAGTGATAATCTTGATTGGGCAATCGAATATAGACAATATATTAGTCTCTAAAAATTGAATGATAACTATGTCAGTAGCTTGCCTTGTGGGGACCGTTTCGATCCATTTGGTGAAGTAGTTTGTGTCCATAAGTATCCATATATGTTGCACTAAATATGGAAGATGAATCTCTCTTATGAAATCCATACCCCATTTCATAAACAGTTCTTCGATGGAGATAGTCTTTAAATCCATAGGTTGCATCTTTCTTTTCCCATCGAAGATTTGGCATTCATGGCAAATGGAAACTTCCTTGTATACATCCGCAAAAAGTATTGGGGCAATAGAACCCCACCCTCAATATTTTGTGCACGGTGGTATTCCAATAATGATTCCCCCCGCAGTATACCTTGTGAAACTCCTTGATAACCCTTTATGTATCTTCCTCCAGTAAACAATTTAGCAATATCCCACCTAGATCCTTCCAATATAGAGAATTTTCCAAGATGCAAAACTTAGCTTCTTTCAACTTCAAAAACCTGGCTTTAGTTTTGCTCAACCCCGGAGGAGCTTGAAAATTTCTTAACACATAAATAATGTCAGCGTACAAAGGAAAATTGATGAATTTATGAGATACCTATGGGATTGTTTATTATTGTGAATTCTCTGACAGATCGTCAATGAAATTTATTCCCAAAACATCACAATTCAATTGTGCCATTAATTTTGTGAGCCCTTTGTTAGAAAAACAGGACCGTGGAGCAATAAAATAAAACAAATGCAGAAACAAAACACAGAATATATGCAATACAAGAGAGACATGGATTTACATGTTTCACCTAGTGTGGGCTACGTCCACCAGAGAAATTGCCAGGTCCTTCCTTTATTATTATCCAGCAAATGAAGGGATACAACCTACATCAAAACCCATTGTAACTTCCTCTTCTTTCTTTCATAGTCTCCTCCTCAGAATACAATATTCGCCATCAAATATAGCCGCAATAAATTTCCCTCATAAAAGAGGGTTTCCTTCTAGGGAAAAAAACCCTAACATAATCTCTACCGTTAGATCTACGACCTTATAATGAACGGTCCAGATTTACAATGAAATTACAATATATATTTACAAGGCAATTTTTCCTTCGGGGGCTTCTCCCCCAAACCCTCGCTTTCCCCCAAACCCCCCAGCCGAGGGGATAGCCCCCCCGGACCCTGCAGAGGGGGTACCCCCCCTCTGCACTTCCCCACGTGGAAGAGTGTACATGCTTCTGGGGTGTAATTACTTCATGGGGTATAAACACAGCTAAAAGTAAAAGACCTCTGAATCAGGAAGATAATCAAGATCCACAACCAACACCCTTTACCCTTAATGATATTTGTAGGCTTGATTTCAAGGTCATATTCCAACATTACTATGATCTGTTTACCCCTTCTCTCTTCAGGATCAGACTGAGTCAATATATCCTTAACGAAATTGCTAGGACAATAAGTAATGACGCAAGAATGCAATATGTAAGTTATGAATTCCTTGAAGGACTTCACCAAGGCATATGCTTGTTTTTCCATGATATCATACCTTAGTCGAGAGTCTCTCAATGTCCTGCTGAAATAGGCTACGTGATTTTTAAAGTTCTTCTCATCCTTTTGTAACAAAACGCTAGTGATGGTCTGTTCTGAGGAAAAGGAGAACAAGTAAGTCCTTCACAAAATTTGGGTTGGCCAACACTGGAGCTTTGTTCAGTGCCACCTTAATATCTTCGAATGACTTCCTAGATTCAAGAGTCCATTTTATTTCATTACCTTCCCTGAGCATGTTTGTGATGTGCTTTATATTCTCATCCAAGTTGGGAATGAACCTTCTCAGAAAATTTACCTTTCCTAGGAAAGACTACACCTCTTTCTTTCTCCCAGGAGTGTCGATCTTTAGAATCCATTCCACTCAGCTGGGGTCTATCTTTATGCCTTCTTTTGAGATGATGTTTCCAAGCAATTTTCCCTCTTGCATACCAAAGTTTGATTTTTTCGGATTTAATGAGATTCCAAACTTTCAGCATTTCTGGAAAACCTTCTTTAGATGTTCAAGATGTTGTTCATCGGAATTTGAAAACATCATGATATCATCAAAGTAAATTATGATACACTTATCTTTCTCATCGGAAAAGGATATATCCATGGCCCTTTGGAAATTTTCTCCAGCGTTCATAAGCCCAAAAGGAATTTTTTCATACATGAACGTACCCCAATGTGTTGTAAAGGTTGTCTTCTCCCGGTCATCCAGGTGCACCATAATATGGTTGTAACCAGAATAACCATCTAGCAATGACATTTTATGAGATCTGACTACCTTCTGTAGTATGTAGTCCATCTTAGGAAGTGGATAATTGCCTTTGAGAGACACCTTTTTTAGATTTTTAAAGTCCACACACAATCTTATTTCACCACTTTTATTTCTGACAGAAACAAGGTTAGCCACCCACTTGGAAAACCTTAAGGACACAATAATTTTGGCATTGAACAATTTCTTTACCTCCTTTTCAATCAGTGGTAGCAATAGAGGGTTGATTCATCTCAACCTTTGCTTGAAATTTTTCTGATCTTCCTTGATGGGGATTACATGTTGAATTACTCCAGTTTCATAGACCTTCAAGTCTTCATAACTCCATGCAAAAACGTCAAGGAAGTCTTTCATGAAGCTGATATACCTCTATTTGACTTTTGGACTGAGTGTTTTTTATAGTCTGATTATCTTAGGATTCTCTTGAGTACCGATATTGCAATCCTCTATATCTTAATCGTTCGTAGTGATCCTAGGATTTCTGGCTACGTCATTTTCATCAAACAACTTTTCTAACGGGACTAAGTCTTTGGGGATAATATTATTTTTTAGATGCACTATATGCCTTCTAGATATCTTATTCTGAAAGGAGTCATTGTTTTTTAACACAGTTGTGCCTTCATGTTCTTCACAACAACACTCATCATCAATATTCATGTTAGCGAACTCATCCCTCATTTGGAGGAATCTCTCTATCTATTTATCATCTTCAAACACTTGCCAATATTTAATGTTATTGGGTATTGTGGGCATGTGCTTGAATTCAATTTCACACTTCTTATTTGGAAAAAATAGAATTTTGAATACTGAAGCTGAAGTCGCCAGAGCATATGCAATTTGATTTTTCCCCCTAGGAATCACTGACAAGTTGTACTCTAAAAACTCTTCAAGGAGATCTAACACCAAATTTTTATATGCTCTTAGTCTGGGATGCTTAGACTAGTATATACCCTTTACCTGATTTATGATGAGCTCGGAATCTCCATGTACAACTATCCTTTTAGTGCCCAATTCCTTTAAAGTTCTCAAACCCAAAATCAGTACCTCATATTCAGCCATATTATTTTTACAATCAAAAGAGAGCTTGTAAGAACATAGTTTTGTACACACTTTGGAAGGGTTAATCCACACACCAGCTCTAACATCGTCCCCACTGACGACGTTGTCAAAGCTCATATTCCAAATTTCATTTTCTGTGAAGTTTCTATGATCTGTAATCTCCTTTGTTTGATGTGTGTTCTTTTCTTCCACAATCAGGACAGATGTTGGCTTCCCCTCTTCAAAACTTAAATCATTATAAAAAATAGAGGAGCCAACTTCGGTGTCGATAGAGTAAATAGGATGATTATTTGGTTGGGTTTTGCTACTCACCATGTACTTGAGAAACACTTCTCTATATAGTCTCATTTCTTGGCCAAAAACAGGGATGGTAGCATACAACATGTCCATCTATAAGGTTGCCTTTAATTTTGCGGCCCAAGATCTAGATAACAACATGCCGAATTTTGGGTGAATGTTGGAAACCACCACGTCCATGACAAGGTTCTTTGATGGGATTTGAGACAATAACATGACCAAGTCTTTGATAAAACCCAGGAATTTCACCTTTCTTGAGTCAAAAGAGAACAGACCTTTATAAGGTCTTGTGATGTCCAAGTCTAGCTCATCCATGACCACCTTGGGTATGAGATTAAGTGATGCACCCAAATATAACATGGCATTATGTAAGGTCATGTCATGAATTTTAAGATTGACATAGAAAGGAGGAACATCATCAATATCACCACTTTCTTCTACGCGCAGACCAAATAAGATGCCAGGGTGGTCATCTTGGATGCTCAAGGTGTCAGGAGCTTCTTCCATCTTTAACATTTTAATGATCTGGTTTCTATAATCTCCCTTCTTGATTAGCTCATTAAATGGAATAGATATTTTGATTTTGGCCATTTCACTTTCAAAATTAAAAGGATGAGGAGATTTTTCTACCTCTTTGATGACCGTTTCCTTTCTTTCCTCAAGTGCTTTCTTTAGGCTTCCTTTGATTTTCCTTTCTCCGTTGCATCCCTCGCTAAATTAATTTTCTTTTTTTCGCTTGAAGAAGGAGTGTTCACCTGGGTTTCCCTTGTGGGATTTGTCTTCGGAATCTCTACAAACGTCTTTTTACTTCTGAGGCTATACTTCTTCTGAAACTGCATAATTGAATTGTGATATCCCTTCCTAAATTCCTTTGTTTCTGAAGACAACTTATCGTCATTCTCCAACATAAAACCATTGTTCGCATCCATAAATTGATCGTTCTCTCCTTTTTTTAACACGTATGTTTCTGTATCGTCGCAACAATGCATCTGATCTTGGATCATTTGATCAAAATATTCATTTTCATAGTTTTTTTGGAAAGGAGGTCTTATCTGTTGATCACCCTGATCTCTCTGGCCTCTTTTCCTGATCTGCAAAACTGGAGCTCTTCTAAAATTTTGATTTATGGGATAGAAATCATTTTTATCCTTGGTGGAAATATTGTTCTCCATGAACATCCTTTCCATAAGTCTTTCCATATTCTTCATCATCATGTCTAAATTTTTCGTCTGAAGATAGAGATGTAGAGGGTTGTGCATCCCCTTGGGGCATCTTCCCATTTTTGTCAAAATTTTGTTTGATCTTTCCTAAGGCCATCATATTTACTTCAAATTCAATCATGTCGCTCATCATATCACCTAAGGTATTAGATCTTCTTTCTCTTAACAAAAAGGAAAATTCACTGTCAAAAGAATTAGCATATTGAAGCTGGGAAGCTCCGAGAGGGAGTTGGACTTTTGTGGGAATTGAGTTATAAAATTTCATGAATCTGGACGAGAACTCTTGCAATGTTTCCTCTGGTGATCCTTTATATTTTTTTACTAAGTTAGTAACTACAGAGGATTATTTTTATCACTGCATCTAGCAAGAAACATCGTTTCAAAAGTTGCAAAATCATGAATGCTCACTTCTTGAAGGGCCTTGAACCACTTTTTGACCTCCCCCTAGAGTCTTTGCACAAACAATCTCATTTTTGCATCCTCGTGATAAATATCTTCCAGGTCAACAAAATCATTGAACCAATCCAAGTGCTTTTGGGCAAAATCGTTTCCTTCGGCATCATATAATTTGATCCTCTCATTATAATTCTGGGGTAGATCATGTAATTGGGTCAGTAAGGAAAGAGGGGAGAACCTGGTGGCCATGACTCTAGGAGGGTTTTGAACTGGCTGAGTGGTCTAAGTGGGGATTATGGCAATTTGTAGGGAGTTAGTTGGTATCAAAGATTGGAACTTTTTCTCATTGAAAACTATATCATTCAAATAGGATTCTGATATGGACCTGAACAGAGTTTGTTCAAATAGTAAATCGAATTAAAGTTCATCGACGATTTATACTCCGTCTTTGGTTAAAGATAGGTTCTTGTCCAGGTAATATAACAGGTCGGGTATCCTTTCCTTTGCTTTGCACAAAAAAAATTTGGGATCAGACACAAAAGCTACAGGTTCTGGATTAGGGTTCTCTCTGGTGTAAAATTTCTTAGGAGTCAGGATTTTTTACTCTGACTACTCTATGCTACTAATCTTATTTATTTGAGTTGTCGGGGTAAATAAGTTTCATCCAATAAAGGTGTTTGACCCATTGTTACCCTCAGGGATCAAAACTACAACTTTAGTCATTTTTCGAGGGAAAGTTTTCAATTTCATTCCCCAACAACGACGCCAAGATGTTATCACTCTGTAAATTTGCTTGGCTGAGAAAACAAATGACAGAGGTAACCTACAAAAAAACTTTAAGACTAGAAACTAGCCTTTCCAATCTAGAGAGGGCTCTCTCTGAGACCTAGTCTATGATAGATATGACTTTGGATTGTCAACTAGATTTATGTGTTTGGGAAATGTTTATGGCTTCTATGGAAAGGAAATACAAATATTTTGGCTATGGAGTCAACCTCTTGAAAGTGAAAGAAACCAATGACTGGTAAATGAAACCTTGAGAGGATAAAGGTTAAATAGACAGTGGTATTTTAGTTTAAATGTCATCGTGTATGGCGAAAGAAAGGGTACATAAAGAAAATCAGATCACCATTAAAGATGAATTCTAACTTAGAAGAAACATAGAGTTTAAATGGATGAGTCTAAAGCACCGCACAATGAATTTTAAACTCATCAGACGTTCCAATTTAAATAAAGAGAATATATATGAATTTACAGGAGACGGGAAGTGAATACATAGATAGGCTTAGAATACATCAAATCACCACCATTAGAATATTTTTGTCAAAGCTTCGAGACTTCTGCATTGTTATTTCTATTCAGATTCAAATATTACATTCAATATTCATCTGTCTACACTACTTTTCCAACCTGGCTTACATTGCAAAGATACAATATATAGAAAAAAATTGCCCCCTCGGGCTATTGTGCCTCAAACTACTTCTCCTATAATTTGGGTTTCTGTTACTTCTTCCCAGATGCCCTTTCGAATAGAGTTTACTAAAATTGGAAACCCAAATGTACCCAATAATAACATAACTGATGTCTTTGTCTTAATCATTTAGTCATGAGTAATATTCGATCACCAGGTTTTGATGCATAGATTTTTTATTTTATGGGGTTCCCGAGTGATCGAATGCGATGTTGAAAACTCTTCCACCTTGTGTAATGGTCTCTGGTTGTTTCTGTGCGATAACTAGTTGTAGCATGCACATGACAAATTGGTGTAGAGGACATTCATTTGCGGGTTCTCGTGCAACTCTAGGTCACAACGACGGTTGGGAGATCACACATATTCAAAAATGGAATTTGTTTCTCTGACACTTGTCCTCCTCAATAGGTAAGTTTAGAACATCCACACGACCAATATTCACCATGTGGGTATTGTGTCAAACATTTTTGTTGACCAGTAGGAAACAAGACATGCGGGGAGAAAATTTTCATGCCACAATCAAAAATAAAAAATGGGGTTGTCGCACTCATGCCTCTAGCCTCACCTGCAACCTAAAAACTCTGAGTCTTTTCCTAAGAGACCAGTTCGTTTGTTCATATTCCTCAGTTGTCTCCACAAGACTGCATTTCCTTTCATATTTGCTTGAGCGTTGTTGAGAGTCGCGTGGGCGTTATCCATGATCGGTATACATTCCTTGAAGTTCCTTGTGATTCTTTCCTCTGACACTCTTTATTCCTCCTGTAGTTGAATGAATACATATTTCCCCTCTCTGAGCTTTCTTTTGAGCCAATTTGCTTTTCCTGCTTGGTTCTACGACACTAACATTTCAATAGTCCTTTATACCAACTGTCTTCTTAATTATCTGTTTTCCTGATACAATTCGGAAATAGTGAGCTACACTTACTTCAGTTGTTGTGATGACTTCTGAATCTCCACATTTTTGGTGACGGACCTTCTACGTCTTTCACCAATTCCCCTGCTTGAACCTTCAACAGGTTCAAGCTGGAAAACGCGCATGAGTAACCTCTTGGTAGGAGACTGGGTGTGTGGTTCACTAGGAGCTTAGGTCTCCTTAGGCTTCTTGATCAACCTTGGTCTACCTCTTTTTCAAGGTGTTGGCTGATGAATATTCTATTTTGGGATGACGAATATTCTATTTCCTTTCCTTTTCCTAAGGCCTCTTCCATTCTTTCCCCTACGCCGTGGAATGTTGTTTCCCTCGTAGATAGAGGAAAGTATTCTTTGGGGTCCTGGGGGTTGTCGACTAAAATTAGAAATGAATCCCAGTACTTATATAGCCATCTCAATTATTTGACTACCAACAACTTGATCAATGATAGATGGAATAAATTTTTGCTTGGTTGGGTAGCCTCAGCCTGGAAGTTGTCTGCCATCCTTTCTAGGCTTCGATGTAAGAAGAAAGGTAGGTTCAAAGGTTTTCTTCCTGTGAAGTGCATTAGCATCCTGATGTGATATGGGTATACTCTGTCAAACCTTCATTCACATGTGAAATACCTTATAATTACCTTTAGGATATTTTGCAAAGGCTCCGGGAGGTACTGAATTGGAATGCCTGCTCCGATTTTCCCATTTAGGCAGTTCGCCTTGATAAAGTATTTATAGCATAAAACGTCTAAAGGCATGCCTTTAAACCACCTTTCACTGTGCAGAGGGATCTTCGTCGCAGTTGAAAAAGTGTCCTCTATCACTCGGTGATCCAGATGGATCTCAGTGGCAATCCTCCTTTTCCATTGAATCACCATTTTGAGCGTGTAGTTTTGATAAACCATAACATTCACCCTTTTGATGGGGAATGGAATGTAATGTCATCTACGTTTGTTAATTGCATACATCATGTAATGGTCTTATGTACATGCCTACAATTTAGTGTTAATGCATCAGATCCCAATAGAACTCTACAGTTAACCGCACTCAGGCTAGAGTAGTATTGGGATGGGTGACCGCCCGGGAAGTCCTAGTATTTTACATGCCTATGGCATTTTATAAACTTAGTCCAATTTATCCCACATGCATCATGGGAATTTTTCTCCTCTCACT
>ML778112.1:237649-256510 GCA_009831015.1 Picea engelmannii | reverse complement strand
CTACCCCATTTTTCCAGTTTGTGTTCTACAATGTTTTTCTATCTTATTCAATAATAGAAGTTGGGTTTCACTGTATTTATGTGTTCTCTTCTATATTTATGTGTATTTCATTATTATATCTTGGTTATATTTTTTCCTTCATGTCGTTCTCAAAATAATCTAGATCAGTGGTATCAAAGTAGTATTCTCCTTGTCATTTCTCAAAGTAGGTCCCAGACGAGGTCAGGGTATAGATATTTGGATCTCGAGCTAGTTTCTCTTCAGGAAAACCACTCTCGCTAGCCCAAGAAGCCTCCCATGGCAGAAGAAAAGAGAGATGACAGAACAAGAGATCCTTTCAAGACGTTTCTCAAGGAAGCCCTTGTGCGACAAAGGAACGAGATGGTGGAAAACTTTGCTCAGATCCTTCAAAGACTACCGATGGAGGAAGTTGAGGCATATTCAAAAAGAAACCATTTCGCAAGTATGAAACCCTTCAAGGTACAAATAAATTTTGATATCCCCTTATTTCAAGGTCAGATAGATGGAGATGCTCTAGAAAAATGGTTGAATCTGCTAGAAGGTTATTACTCTGTCCAAAAAATTTCCGACAGTGAAAAGGTCACCTTTGCACTCCTTAAAGCTCTTCCCGTGTCAAAGCTTGGTGGGAAGGTTACTGGGAGAGGTACACCAAGGATGAATCTACACCATTTAGGAGAGAACCCACTTGGGAAGCCTTTGCAGATGCCCTAAAGGAGGATTTCTAACCTGTCAGAAACTATGAGGACTAATACATGAGATGGACAACTCTGCGTCAGAAAAGAGACCAAATGGTGTCGGAGTACACCAACATATTTCATACCTTTTGCTCAAATATGGGTATCAAAGACTCTAATTAAAACCTGGTTATGAAGTACCACAGTGGTCTACATAGGTACATCCAAACAAAGATAGATTTCTTGGACATCTCTTCACTGGGATTTGCTTATCGATATGCAGTCAAAATTGAGCAGAAATTTAAGCAACAAAGTAAGTGGGAAAAGAATGGACAGATCAAGGAAGGCCAACCTCAAGAGAGACAGTCCCATATGTAGGAAAAGAAGGGTAACGAGAAGTCTAAGAAAGACACCAGAAAGTGGTGTGAGTTCCACAATAGCCCTTGGCATAACACTAATGAATTTCACTCAATACAATCATTGGTGGTCGAGCTCAAAGATAAGATCCAAACCCTGACTTGGACCTTGATTCATAAAATGATAAAAGGAGATATATCATTGATGTAAAACCCACTGCTACTGTCACAACTACAACAATCCAACCAAAATAGGATCATGAGGAAGGGGAGAAGCTCTTCCATTCACAGATGTGGGTGAAGGTGATCCCACTAAATTTATTTTTTATAGCAGAAGCCAAAAGAACATCATCTCAATAGAGGTTGTCAAGCAGTTGGATTTTCCAACAACACCACACCCATAACCATACAACATCGGGTGGCTTCACCAGGGTCAAGATCTTTGTGTTAGCCAACAATGTCGCATATCTAATGACATCAAGCCCTTAAAGGATGAGGTATTATGTGATGTTGTCCCACTGGAAGTCTGTGATGTTCTATTAGGCCAACCATATATGTGGAGGCTTCATGCTCTTTATGAGTCTCGGTCCCATAGCGTCATTTTTAATCTGGGGGGTCAACTATACAGGATATCGAAGGTAGTTTCAACTATTGTCCCACCAAAACAATGACAAAAAGTAATCTCTCATACTGAAAAGTTTATCCTCTTCACAATCCAATCAGAAGGTGAACAGAAGGACACTGCAACCACTGTATCCTCAGCCCAAGACATTTCTATCCAACATAAGAAGATCAACAAGATTGTAAAAGAGTACCAAGATATTATTGTTGCACCTACGGGGGTGCCTTCACACTGCCCAATCAAGCAAGGTTATAATGGAACCCTTCATACTCTTCATGCTTCATCTTCACTAACAGAGTCCTCCCACACTTAGGTAGATCATGAAACTAGATTGGTTGAATGGATTCAACCCCTCCATCAATAGGTTCATGACAACCTTCAACAAGCTAAGCAAGAAAACTTCTTCAACAAGGCAATTAGTGCACCAAGATTCAGATTTAGCAGAAGTCTCCTCGTCTCCCAAGGGAACTTGACGCAATGGGGACCATTTCTTTATAAGGGGGGATGAATGATCCATATGGATCTTGGTGTCCATCCACCTTTTCCATTGAATCACCATTTTGAGCCTATGGTTTTGATAAACCATAACATTCACCCTTATGATGGGGAATAGAATGTAATGTCATCTGTTGGACAATTGAGAGGGGGGGGTGAATTAGTTGTTACTGAGCTTAAACAATTATGCTTCTTTTAAAACTCTTTGCAGAAACACTGAATGGTGATCACAATAATGTAGAGAAATAAACACAGGCACATTCAGCATCAGTCACATAAATGAGAAACACAGAGACATATATTTTCCGAGGAAACCCATACAGGGTAAAAACCTATTTTTCTTTATATGATAAGTAATAATTACATTATTTACATTATCATACATATGAGAACCAACTCATAATGAGGCTACAACCTCTGTTTAGAAAGATGCAACTCGCTGAGAGCACCAACTCTCTATTTTCTCTAGCACCCACTAGAAAGAAGCACCAACTCCCTGGTTTCTCTAGCACCAACTAGAAGGAAGCACCAACTCCCTGGTTTCTCTAGCACCAACTAGAAGGAATCACCAACTCCCTCTGTTCAAGCACCCACTTGAACCTCTGAGGACAACAGTCCTCCCTAACACCTCCCAACTACCCTGAAATATTGATTATGTATTACTCAAACTTATTACAGTGATATAATGTTCAACAATGGCTTACCAGACTCATCACTGTTCTACTGCATTTCATTACTCTGTCTGCCTCTTTGCCTTCCTACACACCTCACTTGCATTGTCTGTTCTTCTACCTTTTAAGCTCTGCGCGCCATATCCATTCACTGCACAGATCCTCTTTTGTTCAATTCAGCTACTGCACTCTCCTTCTTATTCACACATGAATCACCTTCACCAGCTACAATCACAGCTAAATCCAACAGCAACAACAACCCTTCTCTTATTTGTACCATGTATATATAGCTTTTTTGCATCTTGTGCATGCAATATTCTCCATTCCTCTACATGCTCAAACCGCGCCAATCTCCTCCACCTCTCGAGTGCTCTGCGTGATCATCATCGTAACTCTTCAGCTTCTATGGTCGTTTTCCCATGCGTTCAACATCACTGGATGTTATGCTGAGATTCCTCAGCCTCTCTGGCAGTTGAGACTCTTCGTCTTCTCTGTGACAGTCGATCTCACCTTCTCTATTTCAGTTACAGGCTTCCATGCTCATACATCTGTCAATCCCTTCTAAGAATAGTCTACCTTCACTAGACGAAGCTTGGAGACTCTTCATCTCCTCTGGCGATCACACACAGTGACCACAGGCTGTGGTAACAGGCGTTGCGAACTTATGATCTTCATCGACCCTGATCGATGGTTCATGATCTTGATGAATCAACGGTCCTAATCTCATCGTGATATCGCATCTCGCTGTTCCTTCGTTCGAGATTCTTGTCACTCCAAGTCGCGATAGGTGAGACTCAGAGATGGAGCTCAGATCAATGGTCCACATATTTTGGTGTATTGACGATCAGGATATTTTCGTGATCTCGCATCTTCGTGATCTCGCATCTCGTTGATCCTTAGATGGAGGTTCTCGTAACTCCATGTTGCGATAGGCGAAACTCTGAGATGGAGCTTTATGGTGCTCTGATATTTCTCCACGCGTCCTCTTGATCCAACGGTCCACAATTAAATTGCGATCTCGCATCTCGTTGTTCCTTAGATGGAGGTTCTCATCACTCCAAGTTGCGATAGGAAAAACTCTGATATGGAGCTGGATCAACGGTCCAGAATCTTGGTGTATTGACGGTCCAGATCTCTTCGTGAATTCGCATCTTACAGTTCCTGTGATGAAGGGTCTCATCACTCCAAGTCGCGATAGCCAAGACTCCGATATGGATTCGGATCAACGGTCAAGATCAAACCTTGATCTGACGACTAATATCAAACCTCAATCTGATGGCTAAGATCAAACCCCGTTCCTTTGACTTTCCAGTTAGCGACATGACGATCTTTCGCCATGTGTCCTCTTGATCCAACAGACCACGACTGTCATATCTTCCTTGCAGCTTCACTATATCTAACGGCTATTGGTCCTTCGTAATTTTCCCAGATCCTACGGCCTAGATCTTCTCACGATTTCACCACTTCGCCGTGTGAGTTCTCGACACCTTAAAGTCTCGATCTACGAAACTCCGATAAGGAGTTAAATCAACGGTCCAGATTCATTCTCGATTCAATGGCTACGATTGAATCGCGATATCGCATATCGCGAAATCAGGGTTCCTGATGTCAATAATCTTTGTCATGTCCAACTCTTGATCCCCAATGCCTCTCCATTGACTGGAATCAACGGTCCAGATCAAAGCTTGATCTGACGGCTTAGATTGCATCGTGATTTCACATATCACGAAATTGGGATTCTTGATGTCAAAATTCTTTGACATCTCCAACTCTCGATCCTCGAAACTCAGATATGGACAGGGATCAACGGTCCAGATTCAACCTCGATCTGACGGCTCAGATTAAGTCACGATTTCGGATATCGCGATTACGCCCGCTTCTCCTTGTTCTTTAAGGATCGTGCAGGTTCTCCTCAATCCAACGGTGGTTGGGTTCTGCGCTTGGATATAACATCTAAGATCTGTCCTCCTTTTCAGTGCTCTCTTCTTGTCTTCATTCAGATCTAACGGCTCTCATTCTTTCGGGAATTTTGAATGGATCCAACGATCAGAAATGCTTCTCAAGCTTTCGAACATTTTATCAACCTGAACTTATCTTTTGTTTTCATGGTTTTGTTGTCAGTCTTCCTAAATATCATTGCGCTGTTGATCATCGTTGTTGTACTCAAGCCATCATCATTGTTGTACTTGCCATCAATGACAAGCATACGCTACCTGTTAAACATTTTCCAACATCATCTTCATTTATTAATTACATACATCATGTAATGGTCTTATGTACATGCCTACAATTTAGCATTAGTACATCAGATCCCATTACAACTCTGCAGTTAGGCGCGCTCAGGCTAGAGTAGTACTTGGATGGGTGACTTCCTGGGAAGTCCTAGTATTTTACATGCCTATGGAATTTTATAAACTTAGTCCAATTTATCCCATATGCATCATGGGAATTGTTCTCCTCCCACTCTCTTATATATAATTGAGGTGGAGGCCCTTTAAGCATGCAAAGGAGTGTGATGTAAAGATTATTGTGAATGAAGTGTAGCTAATATCTCTTTCTTTTTAGAGATAAGCTACCCCAATTTTTCATTTTGTGTTCTACAGTGCTTTTCTATCTTATTCAGTAATAAAAGTTAGGTTTCACTGTATTTTTGTGTTCTCTTCTATATTTTTGTGTATTTCATTATTATATCTTGGTTATATTTTTTCCTTCATGTCATTCTCAAAATAATTTGGATCACTCAGAAAGTGATTCCCACGATGGTCACGTGGAACCCATTAAAACTGAGAGTGAACTTTTCAACCAGCTTAGCATTGTACCCTTTGATGTTTTCACAATAGCGCATACATCCGACCTACTCAAAAGATGCTCTGATTTCCAAATATTCGTTGACTAATGCCAAGTCTTGAGGCTCACACATCACAACCCTGCCATTTCATGCCTTCTTTCTTATTCTTTAGGATGTCATCATGATGCCAATATGTATTTGTTTTGTGTGCATGGTAATGAATGGTAACTCCCTCTCTACGCAGAAAATGAGAATGATGTACTTCGCAGAGGCCTGTCGAAAAGGCAATGACAGAAACTTTGCACGACCAACAAATCATCCACATGAGTCCACGACGTGACAGTAAGGTGAGATGGAAAATTTCGGTGCAGTAGGAGATCAGCGTGGTGGAAAACAACAGTGGGAGGCTCATCGTGGTAGGGAAACACAATGGAAAATTCTGGCGTGGTAGAAAAGTACTAGGAGATAGGTCATGAGACAAAGAATTTAGGCGTAGAACGAAATGCAGTGCGACAAGAAGCAACTCCAAAGAAGGAAGGCTGACCACGAGAAGCAATATCGTCCAATGTGATAGATTGTAGTGAAATCCAACATGCTTTAAACAATCACTGAAAATGATGAAAGAGGCATGACAACTTGAATGAACAAACACTCAATATGAACTATGGAGATCAACTTTCCCACATCAAAGGGCTCCAGGATTTGCAGAAAGAACCACAAACAACGTACAAATATGGAAACTAAGGGAGAGGCATCCAGGGTGACCAATATTTATACTCAAAGGGGTAAGGGAAGGAATCATGGCAGAGGAAGATAATTCCATGGAGACGAGAAGTTTAGAAGCAGGTTGAATATTTGCGCAGGAAACACATGCGATAGGTACACTTTGAAGTGTGCAAAGTAAAGATGATAAGAGCAATGGAGTATACATGATATGAGCACCATGATTTTTTACCTTTCTGACTTCATAATTAGGTGATGATTTTTGTTATATCCATCTATGTGACCTCTATCCCAACAACTTGCCTCGATCTCTAGCACTTAAATTCCCCTTTTTTCAAAGGAATCGATCTTTCAGGAAAGTGACTTTTGCAAGTCACACATAACTAATCATTACACCCTTTCCCGACTCCAAGGGCTAGACCCACTACTTGTTTATTTCGACCCATTCGTTATTTGTTTCCAGACCTCACACACTTTGACACATGAACTACAACTCATATAGGACTGACTCTAACTGTAAAAATTATGGTGCTAACAAGGCCTATAGGACTACTTCTAAGAAACTACACAAGCACACTCCTTTCCAACCAATTTATGTTAGAGAAGTGGTTATCCTCGTTGAGTTCATCACTCCAATTTTATATATTTCACAAGTGACTCATATGATCGATGATGAATCGATTGTGGAGCTATTAACATTGGATGAAGTAGTATTTTTGGCCAATTTTCATCAAACTATAGAGAAAGATAGACAAAAGGCTTGGCATGATAGGCACATAAAAAAAAAAAAACTTTTGCACAAGGTGATAAAGTTTTGTTATATGAAAGCAAGTATCAAAACCATCTAGAGAAAGTGAAAATTCATTAGCTTGGGCCCTTCATAGTTGCAGAAATTCAGGAATCTGGAGTTGTTATATCGGCACAACTCAATGGTATTCTTCATCTGGGATGGGTGAATGGTGCACACCTAAAGCCCTATATTTATTCTCATTGAAAGAGGTTTCAAAACCCTCCTATCACAGAGAGTGAATAAAGTAGGTAGGTTTCTATTTTGTTTTGTTGTTTTCCCTGTTCATCCAATAAACGATGACGTGTCCAATTGTCACTTGTCCTAGATTCGAGTTTTCACTGTCATTTTTCCATCCTAGATAACACCTTTGTGGTCATGGAAGAGTCTATGTCAAATATTTTATGCATTTAGTAGTTTTTGAGGTCTAATTCATCGCCAGGTCACTATCCTTATGTTTTTTAAATACGCTTCATACCTTTTCATTCCAGTTTTGTTCAGGCCCGTAAAATCCATTTAAGTACAAAAGGCTATTAGTACCTTTTTGGTTAACCACCGGCGTGTTACTTAAATGTTCCATAGGTTGTGTTATGTCAAATTCGTATTGGTACTAGTGCTCATTATTACCCAAATCACTTATTATATCTTGTCACGTTCGTTGGTCATATTTGTAGTTAATGTTGCATTACTTCTATTCTATCTCCTTAATGACTATTTAATGTTGCACTCTTGTCAACTCCTTACTATTTCCTATAAAATTGTCATCGCCCAACTATTCAAGTTATTATGTTTTATTTAATTCATTTGCATTCCTATTCTTGGATCCTACCGATGGTTCTGTGCATCCCCTCCCACGTTCGCATCGTCCTGTTGAGCTTGTCTATTCACGCAGGTGTTCTACCATGGTTCAGACAACCAATTCTTGGGGGTCCCTTGCAAAATTTGTTGTTCCAGTGGAATTCATTGATCCACAAGTTGAAGTTCTTAGCAATTTACTAGGAAACATCAAGTAGAATCAGCTAATTGACATAGACTTTAAAAATTATGCATTGTACCCCTAAATGGTTGTTCACACATATATATAATGCACAACACTACCTTTTGGAGAATTACAGTGGATATGCAAACCTACATATCTACCTCTTCAAGAATCTACTCTAATGAACTTGTGATACTTTATAGTTTTTGGGACTACTGGCCAAGTTGCTTGCTACACCAAATTCCTCATCATTCATGTCCATAATGGCTCCCTATGGTTGGACACAAATTACCTGATTCATGATGACAATATTCATTGGTTTATAGGTCTTTCATAAGAAGGTGATGACGTTACAAAGGGATTCCAAGAGTCAGGGAATCACGAAAGGAAAAAGGTAGAGGTTAGCCTCTATGAAAAGTTCAACATGAAGAAAGGGGGTCAAGGAGCCCTAATTTCACCCATTCTTTCTGAACTGGTCCACTGTGCTTTTTACCTGATTTCCAACAAAGTAATGAATAACTAAACCAAAGTGGAATGCATGTTGGATTCTTTCTCATTTGTCAATTTTTATTCAAAATACACCCCTATCATTGAATATATTAAGAGACAGAATTTTAGTTTTGTTGTAGGCGCTCCCTACACTACTCCATCATCCCCTCCTCCCCACACTGATGCTGACACCATTGAGAAATATTCTAGTGACCCATTCACTATGACTGTAGGAACCACAATCCCCATTCCATCCACCTTCCCTAACATTTCCCAGGTCCATGTTCTACTTGACACCCAACTAGAGGTAAACCCCAATCCTGAGCCAACTGAAGTACCAGAGGTGCATGAGAAGGTGGGTCAAGATCCTCAAATTGACCTGATGGATACAGAGGAAGAGGCTACTTCAACTAACAACACCAGCTCCGTCAAAGAATAAGTTGCACCACTACTACATGATCCCCAACATTGCTACACCATATTGGAAATGTGCCTGGAGCACATAGAAGTGATCAACATGCTTCCCCTAGATGTCCAAGACAATCTCACATGCAGCTTTAGAGATACCTCAACTAGATGATATGGTGCAGGCATCACAAGTCTATCATAAAGATATGTTTCCAATGCCTAAATGATTGCATCACATCTTCCTATGGATCCATATCTCACCAGTAGACAACTTGCATCCTGGTCCACACCACAACTCTTGAACCTTATGCATTCCTTAACGGATCAACTTGAGCACCGGATTGTCATGGTAGAGTAGGCCAATGATGAACTTACAAATTAGACACAACAATTACACAAGGATCTATTTGTATTTGTGAAGGACAAAGATCAAGAACATTAAATGTGCACATAGGTTGAGTCCACTGTTGATGTCGTATTAGTGAAATTTTCTCAAGTGTGGCCCACATTTAGGAAGGTGGCACTGGAATTACCAAAGGATATTTCCCTGGTCGTGCTAGTGGAAAGAGTTTCACTTTTAGCCAAAGCATGGTCATAGCTCACAGAAAATACATACAATCTCTAGAAATAGATCAAGGCTATTTGACTCCAGGAATAGGAAAATTTGAAAGATGTGCTCGTAAAGATCACCTAGGTTGTTGTTGATGGAAATACAATTTGCTCATCCTTCCATTCTCGGGCCAATGAATGCCGAAAAATTGATTTCAATGATCAAGGACTGGGCCAGCCTATTGGAAAAAAACAACAATTCAACATAGGAGCTTCGAGATTAGATCAAATAGATGAATGTAGTAGCACAAAAAATCATTTATCCCATTTCCTAGAAAGCCAATTTTATTGAACTACATGAAGCCAAAAAAAATATGGATCGACTGTATGAATCTGCACAGATAGATATGAAATAACTCAAGGAATTCCTCCCTATAGTCTAATATGAATATGTCAAAATACACTAGCTGAATTTAGTCGTAGACATATAGTGGAAGACTTTGATCGCCACTAAGCTGGCAGAGCTGAAAGTTGCAACAGCCCAAGAGTTTGTTGTGAGAGCCTCCATTTTGGTGCAGAAGTGGAAGGATCAAGTACAAAATTATAATGGATTCCGTCAACTAGAAGTAAAGGTCGTCCTAGAGTTGGGCCCTTCGTTTGAAGGCAGCCCCAACAAGGAAGAAGAAGGTTGACTCGGGGCAAGTCAATGATTGTGGTCACAACCTGTTGGGCCCTTTTCTTTTGTTCATTTTTGGGAATGCTTAATTTTGGGGAAAAGCATTATAGCCTAATTGAAATATGATGAGCAGTGAATGGAGTCAAAACAATCACATGCCAGCTGGAAAATTACAAGTAGATGAAACATACTGCGAGCTAAATTAGAGTGTAAAAGTAGAAGAAGCAGTCAAAAGTTCTATGCAACAATTGGAAAACTAGTGGATTCCAGTGAAAATATGAGAAGATAGTGAAAGAAAGAATCTAAGAAGTGGCAGAAGGAAAAGTATAAATCAAAAGGAAATCTGCCGAAGAAGAGGTTAATGAGTTAATGATTGAGTGCACGGAACAGACAGACTATCATTTCTATTGTTAGGGTTGGGATTACGAGGCCATAGTCATTATGTCTTATTGCAATGGGTATGTTGTGGTTTCTTTCACTTGCACAAGAGGTTTTTGCATCTATAATGGGTTTTGAGACTAGATTTCATTGGACAAGATATTGTATGAGAGATATACTTATCGTTTGACACTTGATGGTGATACAATGAATATAATAGAATGTTTTGGGCCCTAAAAAATCTTTTCAGGAGTCTGTTATGATGTGCATGGATCCATGATTTTGTCACATACATTATTTACTTTATGTCTAGTCTGTATTTGATCATTGTCTCTATGCATCTTTAAGAATCAATATATGGCTCTGTGAAGTTCTAAGTTAGACCTGATGTTGTGTTTTCATTAACTCACTTCACCACATACACGTCTTGGCTATGCTTCAAGTGAGACCTCCTTCTCTTGCAGAAGGTTGAATATTCCAGCGTACCTAGACTACAACGGTGCCTTTGTTGGTAACCTATGAGAACCATGGTCTCAATTTTATGCCAACACTTCCATCCTGGCTTCCTTTACCTTTTGAGCTTCCTTCCTTAATTCAACTTGGTATTCTGGAATGGGGCCTTCATTGATAAATATTCCTAACCCTTTTAAGCTTGGATATTTACTAAGTATGCAATATTTGTGGTCATTAAAACTTAATTTGACATGGATCAACCTATATTTATGTTTGATTTTTTTTCCCAACTTCTTTTCTTCTATGATGTAATTTGTTTCAATTTGTGATTTATTTTTTAGTTAATCTTTTACTATTGCTAGCACGTCCTCATATTGTTATTTTATACCAAAAATTATGAGGTTCGTGGCTCTTTTTTTACACTCATGATACAACTCAATTAGATTATTTATTTCCTCTTTGATGGGTTTGATATCCAATTTATTTTCCAAACTAATTAGGGCCAAATTGTTAGTTAGTTTTTCTTCTAGCATGTTATCTCTCATGTTGAGATTTTCTTTGACCTCTCCTTCTTGGGTTGATTGTTTTTTCTTTTCCATTTCTTGTATTCTAGCCTTGATTTTTTTCAATTGAATCTTGAAACCTAATATTCTATTCTTTATCTTTGTGTATGAATATTGTCTTCTAACAATCAAAATTTGTTATCAAGCATTGCCTCTAACTCAGTTTGATGTTTCACTTCTATCTCTACTCTGATTTTTTCTATTGATTATTTATGGTCATAAAGACTCTCTAGGGTGACTTTTCTAGGCCTTCCCTTGACAACTTGAGGTTTTGGAATATGTGGTGAAGTGCTCATATTGAAAAGAAAATAAAATAAGTAAGTGCAGGAACTTATGCACCTAATTTATGAATCACAGGAGACCATCTTTCAAATTTTAAAACTCCTATCCACCACCATTCAAATTTTAAACCTCATCTCCATTCAAATTCGCTGCAATTATACCTCATTTCCAATTCATAGTAGATATAATTATAAGGGTGAGTGCAAGATAATGACGCTCTCTCATGATGCGCTAGTGGCAATGAAAACATGGAAAAACAAAAATATGTTAACTTGGAAAGATTATTCAAGGTACTTATACAATGAATTTGAATATGGTGTAAAAGGATTAAATGTAGGAAATTGAATTAGTTTTCCGAATATATATTTTTTGTTTATAGAAATTGTGAATAACTATGTGAAATTGGAGTTTTGCTAACAGTGGTATGTTATTTTTCAAGAAAAAAATATGGTATATGTCTATGTTAGTGTAGTTGTTGAGTACCTTGATGATGGTATTTACTTAAAATCTTTTGTATAATTGTAGAGAACCCATTTTTCTAGTGTGGTTTATTTTTCAAAATTTATAATATTAATTTTATGTTTTTTTAAATTATAAAAGTCAATATATCCTTGAAATTACAATGCTTTATGTTAGTGCAGGATACGAGGGTCTTAACATTATCAAACAATTTTTTAATTTATTTTTAGATTGTATATCTTGGTATCTTCAAGTGTGGTATATAACTTATGTTAAAAATGGTTAAGGTAATAAACATTTATAGTAGAAATAAAAGAGGTATGTATTTTTTGGATTCTAATATATTTCAAGACAAAAATAGATTAAAAATAGTAAAAAATATTATCTTTTAAAAAACATTGTATATTTGGAATATGCATAGTCGACTCTATTTGTGTCTTTAGTTTCAAAGACAACGAATTTGTGTATCCTATAGAAAAATAACATAAAAAAATAGAGATATAGAGATGAATTCATAAAAATGGAGTTTTTTATGTATTTACAGACGAAACCACTAGGTTTTTCATACCAAACCTAAATCTGAGGCAACCAACTCATCAAACATGTATGCTAGAGTTGTCACTCTTGCCCAAAAAAAAATTGAAAAGAAAAAAACGGGTAGAAAACGTGTGCATTCCTAAAGAAGGTGTGATTTTATAAAGCATGTGCACGTTATTAGGAACAAGAATATGGACACATTCCTATTTAAACAAAGTAACTCTCTCTCTCTCTCTTCCCCCCTCTCCCTCCCTCCCTTTATCTTCCTCTCTCTCTCTCTCTGACCTCTCTCTCCCTATCTCTCGCTCACTCTCCCCACCTCTCTCTCTTTCCCCTCTTCCCCTTGTCTCCCTCTTTCCCTCTCTCTCTCTCTCTCTCATCCCCATTGTTTTCCTCCATTCTTGATCCGAAATGATCTTTTAATGACTGTGGTTGAGTTTTTAATTGCATGTGTTAATTAACCATTTGAGAAGCTTAATGAAAGAATGAGGAAATAAGAGGAATCATGGAATCCATATACATATATGCAAATCTGAAATGAAGTAATAAATAGCAAACCATAACAAGAGAATTGATAACGGAGTTTGGCACAAAATTGCCTATGTCTCCGGGCCTTTGTCTCTGTGGGGGAGGCTTCTTTATTTCTGTTCAAAGCTCAAAAAATACATCGTAGAAGTGCCAATTGGATACAAGACTGATATGTTCATGTTCTTCCAGATCTCTGGAACCCAGTAAAATAAACGGTACACAAAATGGATGACCAGAGCTCCCAGAAATGGCCCGCAAGCGTTTGCTCGTCAACAGCTTCCCTACATAAAAATGGCTTTGGCTTGGCTTCCCTTCAACATAACTCTGCTCTGACTGTCTTTCTTGGCTTCAAACAGGCCTAGTTTTTATATATCTAAAGTTGGTTATCCATCCCCAACTTCCTCCCAAAATTTGGCCTCAAAAAATGCCCAATATCTCCCAAAAATGGATAAATCCATTAATTACAGGCATAAAATCAATTAAAAATCAAAAACATTATATAAAAACCCACTTTGCATATATATTTGGGGGTAATCCCCCTTTGTCCGGCGTGCGCCCCTAAACTTGGTTATATGGATAGATATGTGGCCAAGCGCTAGCCCAAAGGGCTGTGCGTTGGCTCCTTTCTTGTAATCATAGGTCACATGCTAACTTATCATAGGACCGCATCGTAAATATGTGCCTCGACTGTTGGCTATAGCCCTGGTCGTGTGTACCAAAAATGGAGGTGGTTAGGTATATGTATGAATCTGCAGGCTAATTCATAGGATGGCTCGTGCCCCTTTTTGGTCGCTGGTCACATGACATAACAAAACCATGGTTGAAACCATGGGCTGGGGCTAAGCCCTAGCCCTTTCCGCCTCCAACTAGCACTTTGTTTTAAATTAAAAGAATATTTTGCCATATAGCTATTAAGTAACACCAGTGGAGCGGGTGGTTAGCCCAGTCCTGCTATTCCGTAGCTTGGAGGAGGTTGAGGGTTCGACTCTGGTGGAGACCCCAAAATTTTGCATAACACCACAGAGCCAACCAGAGGGTGCCACGTGGTAGCCCATGACTGGGCCATGTGGCACCACGTTATTCACCCGAACCGATGCCACTTGTCAACAACTGACTGGTCCACTTGTCTGTTGCATGACCCATTATGTCTCTGCCACATGTACTCTCCAGAAGCTGCCACTTCATCTCTTGCTGATGTCATCATGTGCCACGTGTCACCCTTACAGTGGTGACACATGTCACCCTCGGACTGGTCCAATTGCCTACCACATGTCTGCCCTGCCAGCAAACCTGCCCAATCACCACCTACCATGTGTCTACTGACGTACCTACTAGTGCCATGTCATCTGTACGACTGTATGGCCTGAACAGTCAACCTGCCACGTGGACTGTACGGACTATACAGTCACCCCCTTTTTTTACCTATTTGGGTTTTCGATCAAAATGAAATATCTTTCGCATACGGAATCCGCTTGATGAAGTAAATATATGACCGGAATCAGGAAGATGAGAATGATGTAATGGCATTAGTTTTGTCAGATTCTGAGCACTTTCATTTTTTATCCTTTTTTAGCCCTGTTAGGCTCCTGGATCCGATTCTGGATCACACCTCCCCACTAAAATACCTTTTGGTCCCCAAAAGGTTATTGACCAGTCAACAAGGTCAGGATAGGCCACCCGGCTTGTCCTCTATCTCTGAACTTTGTCCTGTGCACCTGTCTCATCAAGATCAACTGTAACACAATCATGACAACTGACAGTATATTTGAACCATGTTACATCTTACTGAAGCCACTATCATCCATATAGACAACATTACTAATGATAGCATCAAAAAGACGACTACAAATGAGCTGATATACTTGTAATATTTGCACGACATGAGCTTATCTTGAAGCAACTTATGATTGATTTTCCATTCAACAATCATTTCTTGTTCTTTCTTAATATCGATTACTTCATTTGAAACAATTATTGGTTTGTTGCTTGCTTGCACTACCTTATTTAATTGTTCCATTGTTTGAAGTGTTTTATTTTCTTTAACATGATGAGCATGAACCACATAATCTTGACCTGATTTGGTTAATTGATATTGATTCTTTGTCCTGTAGAAGATTTCCTTACGATCATATAAATATGGACTACCTAAGACCATTCCACATTCTCTTAATGGCACTACATCACATGTTACTTCGTCCACATACTTAGATGAAATTRCAAATTTGATCGTGCACTTCTTTGTTATGTGCATTTGATGATGATTGCTTATCCATTTAAGTGTGTAAGGCTTATGATGTACTTGTGTTTTTAACCCCAATTGCTTAACCAATTCTTCTAAGATTAGATTAGATTGATATCCACTGTCGATTAATGTGTCTATCTTAGTGTGTCGCATGATTACCCTTATATGAAACAAGTTGCTTCTACAATCAATGCCTTCACCAATTTTACCTGTCATACCAACCAATGAGATCTTTGATTCATCACCTAAATCCGATCCCATGTCTATGGGTCTTGTTGTCGTTGCCACTTTTTTCATTCCCTTCTTTTCGTTGAACTACTTTGGCCTCTTCTCGGGATGAAACTACCAACATCTGTCCTCATCATGTCCCTCTTTCTTGCAATGCTTGCAAGAGGGCTTTCCTTTCTTTCTCGCCACTGCATTTGAATTCTTGCCATGCCTTTTCCTCTTGTCCTCTTTCCTTGAAAATGATGATTACCCTGACACACCTGTTTTTCCTGCTTCAATATACGTAGCTTGAACAGCAACCTCATCAATCTTAGTGGGTCCAAACATGAATACATTGTTTCTAATATGCACAGGTAAACCTCTTATATACTTCATAAGAGTTTCTTGTGTTTGTAAAGGGATATCTAACATCAATGCCATTTTTCGAAATCCATCGGTATATTCTTGCATTGTTTGTCCTTTTCTTAGTTTTAAAGATTGCCATTCAATTAATGCTTTTTATTTATAACCTAAAGGATAGAATTATTTCCTAAGTGCAGAAATGAAGCTCTTCCATGATGGAAATACCTTACCCACTTGTTGCGTTCCATTTTGCAACTTGCTTTGCCACTAGATGAGATTTGTACCTGCAAGTCTCAAAGATGCCAACTTGATTTGTGTGGCCTCATCCTTGATCTGTTGCACACTGCAGTAAACCTCCATCTGCCTGATCCAATTGTCAAGTTTTTCTACATTTACTTCACCATCATATATGGGCAAATCAAATTTAACATCAAGTTTTAACAATGGCATTTCATTCTTATGCTTATAAACATTTTTCTTTCCATTAGATTTAGAACTTGAACTTGAAGAAGAAGGAGAAGAAGGAGGTGATGATGGAGGTGAAGGAGGAATCTGAGGATGATCCTCTTCCTCTTCACTTTTTCCCTTTGAATATTCACCCAAAACTGGTCTCTTTCGTTCCAAGTAATCCTCGTACAAAACTTTCACCATCTCCGACATAGCAAGGAAAGTTTTCTGAAACTCTTTCTCATCCTGAGAAAGCCCTTCTTCTGATGCCATATTCTCACTGTGAGAAGCTCTCTTTCTCAATCCAATTAATGGATTCTCTACAACAAGATCACCTTACCATGCTGTATCTTTTCCCTGGTTAACACACAAAACTCAAATCCAAACGTCAACTAGCTCCGATACCACTTGATCCAAAATGATCTTTTAATGACTGTGGTTGAGTTTTTAATTGCATGTGTTAATTAACCATTTGAGAAGCTTAATGAAAGAATGAGGAAATAAGAGGAATTATGACAGCCATATACATATAAGCAGATATGAAATGAAGTAATAAACAGAAAACCATAACAAGAGAATTGATAACGGAGTTCGGCACAAAATTGCCTATGTCTCCGAGCCTTTGTCTCTGTGGGGGAGGCTTCTTTATTTCTGTTCAAAGCTCAAAAAAATACATCGCAGTAGTGCCAATTGGATACAATACTGATCTGGTCATGTTCTTCTAGATCTCTAGAACCCAGCAAAAGAAACGGTATGCAAAACGGATGACCGGAGCTCCCAGAAATGGCCCGCAAGCGTCTGCTCCTCAACAGCTTCCCTGCATATAAATGGATTTGGCTTGGATTCCCTTCAGCATAACTCTACTCTGACTGTCTTCCTTGGCCTCAAACAGGCTCGGTTTTTATAGATCTGAAGTTGGTTATCCATCCCCAACTTCCTCCCAAAATCTGGCCTCCAAAAATGCCCAATATCTCCCAAAAATGGATAAAATCAATTAATTACAGGCATAAAATCAATTAAAAATCAAACACATTATATAAAAACCCACTTTGCATATATATTTAGGGGTAAGCCCCTTTTTTCTGACATGCGCCCCTAAAATTGGTCATATGGATAGATATGTTGTCAAGCACCAGCCCAAAGGGCTGTGCGCTGGCTCCTTTCCCGTAATCATAGGTTACATGCTAACTTATCATAGGACCGCGTCCTAAATATGTGCCCCAACTATTGGCTATAGCCCTGGTCGTGTGCGCCAAAAATGGAGGTGGTTAGGTATATGTATGAATCCACGGGCTAATTTATAGGATGTGTTGCCCCCCTTTTTGGTGGTTGGTCACATGACATAACAAAACCACGGTTGAAACCATGGGTTGGGGCTAAGCCCCAGCCCTTTCCACCTCCAACTAGCACTTTGTTTTAATTTAAAATAATATGTTTCCATATAGCTATTAATTAACACCAGTGGAGCAGGTGGTTATCTCGGTCCTGCCAGTCCGTAGCTTGGAGGAGGTCAGGGATTCGACTCCGGTGGAGACCCCAAAATTTTGCATAACACCGGAGAGACAACCAGAGGGTGCCATGTGGTAGCCCATGACTGGGCCATGTGGCACCATGTTATTCACCCGAACCGATGCCACTTGTCAACAACTGACTGGTCCACTTTTCTGTCACACAACCCATTGTGTCTCTGCCACATGTCCTCTCCGGAAGCTTCCACATCATCTCCTGCTGACGTCATCCCATGCCACGTGTCACCCTTACAGTTGTGACATGTTTCACCCTCGGACTGGTCCAGTTGCCTGCCACATGTCTGCCCTGTCAGCAAACCTGCTCAGTCACCACCTGCCATGTGTCTGCTGACGTACCTACTAGTGCCATGTCATATGTACGGCTGTACGACCTATACAGTCAGCCTGCCATGTGGATTGTACGGACTGTACAATCACCCCCTTTTTTTACCTGTTTGGGTTTTCGATCAGAATGCGATATCTTTCACATACGGAGTCTGTTTGACAAAGTAAATATGTGGCTGGAATCAAGAAGACGAGACAGATGCAATGGCATTGGTTTCATCAAATTCTGAGCAATTTCAATTTTTTGAGCCTTTTTTAGCCCTGTCAGGCTCCTGGATCCGATTCTGGATCAAGTCTCCCCCCCCCCATCA
>ML778112.1:218819-237626 GCA_009831015.1 Picea engelmannii | reverse complement strand
CTTTATCTCTCTCTAAACCACTCACTCTCTTAATATTCTCTCCACATTCTATTCGAAAACACAATTATTCCAATAAAGAATGAACACCTTCAGTAACCACTCACACAACCAGATCAAATATTAACACATTGATGTTTTCAGATGGTAAAACCCCTATGGGGGAAAACCCACAGCCCCAACCAACGTGGACACTTGGAGAAATTTATTAATACAAAAGAAAAATTCATAGATGGATTTTACAAGAGAGTTTCTCACAATCTGTCATCGACAAATGACCCTCCATGCTCTTTAAATAGAGATCATGGACCAATCGGGTGTTAACACATGGATCAGTGTAGCCATTAATATTGAGGAGAATATGAGCCATCATAATAGTCTATGTTGGGAACATATCGTGACCTTTAGATTTCCTAACTAAAAATGCATACTAATGTATACTAAAGAAATACACTAAGAAACACACTTTTACCTAACGAAAGATTATACCAAGTTGATCTTAAGTAACTCCTAAGTGTCTAAATATCCTAACATCCTCCCTTAAGAACAACTTGGGATAAGATTGAAGGATTTACAAAGATGAAACAATAAGAGAAGGAAGGAGTAATTAGAACCTATCCCTCCTTAATGAAAACTTCCTAAAATCCTAACTGAGCACTAATGGAGATCATTATTATAGCAGATAACATTACTCTGTTAGCAGTTTTGATAACTAGAATCATTCTTGTAGCATGATTTCAATTTCTAGTTCACTTTTTGAGTACATTTTGGTCCAAAGAACAAACCCAAGATAATTTAAACAAGGCTATGTATTGCTAGAGGATACATAACTATGCCCCAACATAACAAAAAATCTTGCTCGAATGAAATCTATAGGAACACATCCTCTAGATCAATAGACAAAGATGTATCTTCCTGTAATGCCCCGATTTTGAGCCTCGTAATAAATAATGTATTTTGTTAAATTATGAAAGAGCAAAGTTCCCAAACAATTAAATGAGGCGAGTGTTCTTAGGAAATTTAATGTTTTGATCATTATTAATAATAAATACATCACTGGCTGCTAGATGGACAAGGAAATGAGTTATAGGGGGTTATGATTCCACAAGAGAGGGGGCTTGAGGGGTTAAGTATTATTTTATATTTTATTTACCCATAATTTTTTTAATGGAGAGGAGTGGTTACATGAGATTCTTTGGCAAGKCCATGTGGTTCTTTATTTGCAAGTAAATATATAAAACCATCTTGTGGGATGTTTGGTTCTTATTCTTTTTCTTCTTCTTCTTCACTCATTCACTCACTCACTCATTGTTCATTGTTCATTGTTCACACCTTCCATTTTGTTCTCTCTCTATTCACTCTTTCACCCACTCTTCATTCTTCATTCATTTTGATCTTGATTGGGGAGAGAAAAAGGAATTGTGGGGAGGAGCCATGGTTTGGTTGGAAGTAATGATTGTTGGTGTATTCCATCCATGAATTAATGCCTGCAAGTCTAAGATGCATTGGCATGCATTAATTTTTTCCCACAACTACGAATCATGAGAGTCTGAACATGGAGATTCTTAACAGGATGCACTTGATCCCTGGGAGGAGGTGGACAACCTGAGGGACTACGTGGAAGATAATGAGGTCCATTGTCTTGGGTTTAGCAAGCTAGGTAGATGAGAGTTAGTGTACTTTGTATTGTTGTGTTTTCTGAAAAGCCTATGAGAGCTTGAGTGTTGACTGGTTTTGGAAGTTGAGTGACACTCTGGAACAGTCCTTGTGGACTCATAGCCCTAGCTCGACGGTGGCATTGTTGTTGAGACTTGGAACAACAATGTCTACGGTTGGGTGGAATGTCCTTGGTCTACAACCATTTGATGATTCATTTCATTAAAGATAAGTTCTCTCTTTGTCATGGTTTCATTTACCTGTATATTTATTTTGTTTTGTATTTATTTATCTATGAAATTTGTATCTATAATATGCATGTTTGTTGGTTATTGTTGTGCATGACATATCTCTCATTTCCTTATGTTGTAGCATGAATGTTGAACTCTGCATGTTAATATTACATTCCTCTTACTTAATTAGAAATTTATTATAATTTGAATTAAGTTCAGAAGTGATCTTGAAGTAGCATAGCCCGGGCTGGGGGTGGTTGGGTACATTACAGATTGGTATCAGAGCTTCAAGTTGAAACACCAGACTGGTATGGGCTGAGATTGTGGACATGGTATTATGTTTAAAAATGGATATGTCCTTGTGATCTTAAATATCAAGAAAGATAGCACTGTAGAGATCACACAAAAGATAGAACGTCGTGTAGAAAGCGATCCTTTATGAAGGATTGGAGAGTCATGCTTGTCCCTTTTGGATCTCGGGAGCATAGTTGATTTTAGGGGAGAAATTTTGCTCATGGGCGAAATTAAGGGGCCTCCAATGTTTTATTGGGAGAATTTTTTGTATTAGAGTGATTTTTTAAAACTTATATCATTAGCCCGTAATTTATTTTAGTAGAAAAATTGTGTACAGGGTTAGCTCATGTTTTTAGGAGGGATAGAGGAAAAAAATTTATATTTTTCCCCTAAAATTTGGAGGGACAAGCTTCCATTAGCCAAATTTCTAGAAGTATGGGAATTTTTGATAGCTTCTTCTCCCTGCCATTTGGTAAAATCGGGGTTTATGGTTTAATTCACCCCGATTTTGTGGTATGGGCACTAGGTAGCTACAATCTTCCCTTTGCACAATTTCCAAAGAACAAGGGGATTTCTTAGAGCATTTTGGCCCTCCCACCTAGTATAAATTGTATGGGATCTGCCCATATATGCATTGGGTTAAAATCAAATCTTTGTTACTTGTCTGGTTCGTGAGAACTACAGAGTCTAGTGAGTGAAAGGTTATTCTTTATACCATCCCAAAAAACTCTAATTCCCTAGGGTTCGGTTTACCTTTCATATATTGAATCTTCATGCTTATTTCCCCTTGACAGAACGGAAAAAAGGGCAAGAGATGCTAGTGGTGGAGCCGCTAGTGGAGTTGCCTGTTTAGAGCAGAAAACATTAGAATTTGTTACGGTTATCCCAACCCACTCGGAATGTGTCGTGCAAGGCTTTGGCGGTGAATAATTACCAGGATTTTTGTTCATCTTGATAAGTATTTACTGAGTCCTTCATCTCACTATGTTTCCTCACAGCAAATAATTATGAATCATATTGGTAAAATTAGAACAATGCTCTGTTTTGTAAAGTGACAGTTAGTTCATGGCTCTTTGAAAATCTTAACAAGGAACAAACGACAATCATAAGATAGTGTTATGGATTCATAGATTAAGTCATGTATCAACGATATTCTTAATTATATAGCTTTAGAAAAAAATAACACCTTTAAATTATTTGATTACATGAGAATCACAATGAGGGAATTCAAATCGCATGGATTTTCTAAGCAATCAATATAGCCAAGTTAGCTCTCATTATTTAGACCTTGAAAACACTATTTTGTAACAACTAGTATCATGTTACACCTTCATTGTGAACAAGAKATCAATGGATCTGTTGAGTACAGTTATCAAGTGAGAGATCCATTACTATGATTGCGATAAATTTGTGCTATTATTCAAATTTCAAAACAACTCATGGTGGAACAAGGAATGAAGGAAATTTTACAACTGCTCTAAAAGACTAGAGTCTATCCTAAGTAAATATAAGCTCATGTAATGGTGGAACATCCTATATGCTCACCAAGGTTCAATAATGAAGGGACATAGGGACATGCTTCGATATAGTTGGGGACTAGGGCCAAAATTTAAGGGGCAGTGAAAAAGGAATGACAAGAGTTAGGAGGGTGGATAAAGAATTTTTAAGTCTTTTAATTTTTTGTGCATGACAAAAATATGATGTAAGAATTCACTTAAATACAACCATCTTGTTGAAGCTAGTGCAAGTATCCATATCATAAGGTTACCCTGTTCTCTTTCACCCAACAGGTTGCAGTAAAAAAATTTAAGTTGCAAGACAAACCTTCTCTTTTTCCATTTTATATTTTAAATTGTATGCCAATGGGGCTCTTGGAAGCATCTAGCCTTCCATGGGACAACTATGGATCCCTCAGTTTATCTCAAGTCATTAAGGATTTCTCAAGGATATCAATGGCCAATAGTAAGGTACTTAAACGTTTGTCAAAAAATGCTAAAAGAATGTTAGTGAATCCAATTTATTTGAATGCAATGTTGATGTAAGTGCTTAGCTAAATCTCGTCAGCATAACTCTCAACCAATCATAACATTTCTAGTAAATCCCCAACCTTGACTTGGTGAACACAAAGTAAAAAGTGATTTTTGATTAAGTCCCAAACTTGTCTTGCCTTGGTGAACATGAAGTAAAAAGTGATTTCTGATTAAGCCCCAAACTTGTCTTGCCTTGGTGAACATGAAGTAAAAAGTGATTTCTGGTTAAATACTAAACTTGTCTTACCTTGCTAAAGATGAAGTAAAATGTGATTTCTAGTTAATTCCCAAACTCGTCTTTGAGGATCATGAAATATACATGGAACCATAGAAAGTATCCTTGTTTTAGAGTTGCTTTACCTAATACGATGTTATGTCCTCAATGGTTTTTTGTTAATTTCCAGCTAAGCTAAGTTGAATGCATTGCGCTTGTATTAGGTTTAATTTTTTCATTTATTAACTCATGTTTTGTTTGGGCATGCTTTAATATAGGTTATTGATTATTATTCTAACTATTCTGCTATTTATATTTGTTCGGCCTCTGGTAGTAAACCCTCCTAGTTATGGTGACTTAGAAATGTTCATCATTTGAGTCTAGGTCTGGTGCCCCTATGCTTTTAATGTCACAGTATGCAAAAAGATCACAGAATACAGTAGTTTACCTATACAGGATAAAAAAACTTTGTTGTGACCTTGCTATTTTCTTTCTAGTTGTCCACTAAAGCTTTGTATGGATATAATTGGTTTGGTTCTCTCTGCATTTTGTCTTCTCCTTCATTTTAGGATAGAAATATTTAATATGCATTATATATCAAAGCTAAAGTTGCATCAATCATTGTAGAAAATGGGCATAACAATCAACAACTTGTTATTTCACAATAAAAGTGACATTAATAGAATTTATTACACAGTCATCTCAAATAGGAGGTTAAAATCCCAAGTCTTAACTAGACCTTTACTCACCAAATCAAGAAACTGACTTTTATTACAAACATTGCTAAAATGAACACATATAACAACAATAGCAAATTTTTGACACCTTAAGAAGGTTGAAACATTCAGTTCAACTTCTACCTAAACAGGGACATTTTTTACAGTATTCTTTATAGAGAAAGTCTGGCCACTTAGGCCATTTCAAGATATATGGTGAGACTATAATTCTAAGAATGTGAAACATTATTTCCCTTCAGAATCACTAAATATTACTTAGTAGTTATCTTTCCCTAGATGTTGCAACAGTAGGGCGTAGAAGCAACAAGGACTTCTCTATATTGTTTATGGTTGTTCTAAGTGTGTCAAGGGATGCATCATATGAAATACGAATGAAGTCATCATTGCCAAAGCCGTCTCCTAGGACAAGGGAAACTTGAATTTATGAAAATATTCAACACATAATCCACCTAATAAATAATAGACAATAGTAGTGAGAATACTAAAATTGCAAGTTATATAAATTTCAGACAACACTATGTTTTCCCCAACTCCCGTCCATGTAAAAATGAGTGAAATGATACTAGATAACTATATCAACTCTGGATGGTCGCTGCACTATAATGAAGAGAAAAAAAAGTATCTATTGACAATTACACATACTTGTTCCTTCTCTAGGAAAAAACGATAGAGAGCTTCCGAGAAATCAATAACACTGAACCCTTCCACTTCAGTTCCATAGTAGGAACTAAAATTGGGAAATAAATAAAAGGTACCCTTCATCAGAAGAAACTAATTTAGTAAAAAATTTCAAAGTTACTTTTACAAGTGATAAGAAAATACAACATTTCACCAGATAGGTACATAATCTAGGACATGTGTCCAAGCAAAACGAAGCATACCCGAGGAACTGATAATTTAACACCCTCCAAGGCTTGCAATCTTTGGACTAAGAAGTCTCTTCTCTCCTTATATTCTTTGACCATGGTAGACACTACTTCACTACCAGCATATCCCAAGCCCATAGCACCAACCCCTGCTTTCTGAGAGATATTGTTAGCACCTAGTGTGGCCTATAAGTACCAAGGACATTCCAACAGAATCCTATAGTCAGCAGTTCCTAAATGTACATGAAGAATGTAATTTTATGACATTCTTAAGGTACAAGATATTATTGAATGCAATATACCATGCTGTAATAGAACGCACAGGAGGCTATTTACTAAGTGTCAATGCAAGGACTATTATTTTGGTTTATACCATGTTGAATAACTCACAGAAGGATGTTTACTAAGACTCAAAAGGTTATTTACTAAGAATCGATGGAATCACTGTTATTTTTGGTGAATTACACATAACACAAACCCAAGCAATAATCTAGTGAATAAAGAAAAAAAACTTACAAGAAATAAACGAATTGAGATCACCATGTCTGTATATATTCAAATTGCCAACACATTCAAAGAAAAATGCTTGGTTATAAGAGTAAAAAAGAACTTGAGATTCTGGAGTTAGCAAGTTAGCAGCAACAATTGAATAAGAGAACGAAGAATTATAACATGGCCATTTCCATGTAATAAATTGCATTGATCAATCAAATTGAATTGGCACATAAACATTAAACCATGACCTCGACAATGAATTTTGAGACATGTGGGTAATTCACTCTGCATATGAATGCAAGGAGACAGATATAACTTACCCATGGAGTAGTTTTCAAAGTTAAGATCATGTGTATTACTTCACAGTGAGAAAATATTTAAATTCGGGTAAATGATTCAAATCAGAGTAGAAGCAAGCATACATAATCACATAGCAATCAAACCAACATAATAATAAAATATTTCACTCTATCAATTTAAATGGGAAAATTGACAATAAAATGGTGGTCATCCATATAGAGGACTACAAAGTATAATATGGTTATTGACCATAAAGAGAATTACAAATTTTAATGGCTCTCTAAGTTACTATCAACTATATATATCAATTACTCATTTTTCCACCTATGTTTAGGAGGCAACCTCGAGTGTTTCCTTGGTGGTAGTTAGAAGATTAGACATCCCTAACTCTTGAGATTCTTTTTGCAGTGCTCCTCTGCTATTTTTTCTTCATCTAGTGAGGCTTCCATGATTTTGGTGGGCAAGTAGGTGGTTAAGAATTTAGCTAGCATGATAAACCATAAAACCCTCACCCCTTCATCATTTTCCATGGAAACAACTTTACTTCTCATCCCTGCTAAATATATTTTATGTAGATCTAAGTATTATCACATTTGTGTTTATTTTCTAGTCTTGGGCCTATTCGAGAGATCCTCTTGATTTGATGGAACTTTGAACCTTATCTGACCAATTCTTGTGAAATGGCATTCTACAACCATTTTTTAGTGCTCATAGTGTAATTTTCCTATTTTTCACTGAAAACTTAGTTGTATACTCTGTTTTTTCCTTTCTTGCATGCTTGATTGATTTACGGAAGTCTTAGAAGCTGAAGAAGAGTTGGAGAAACCTTCCCTAAACATCATTGTCAGATGAGTTGTGGTTACGTTTAGTATTTACCAAACCATCATCTAAACTAGTTTCTTGAGCCTTAGATTCCCTTTTTATTTGTTCTTCCTATCCTCCATAGTTTAGTTCCTTCATAAATCTCCCAACAATATTTTCACATTGATCTCTCAAATGAATGGCATGTCTGGAGCATGAACACTGCATTTGAATTGTCCAAGAGAATTTATATATTTTAGGATCAGACTTCTTCTCTGGCTTGTTAAAGGATCTTCCCATTAGTCATTGATATTTATCAACATTTGATGCCTTGCCCTTAAAACTAAGCATTGAATACTTGACTAGTTATGACCAACAACACAATTAATATGCTTACAAGACTATGCCAGACTTGGTACCAAACCCAACATTGTCACTTTTTCATCCTTATCGAATGTCCATATGTGCCCAAACATCTGCAGTTTCAAGATAAGATGACTAAAAGTTCATAATAATCTGATTTGTATCATCTGCAATCTTGTTATGAAGCATATTTCTATGCCATATTTTATGGATCCTTTCAAGCCATGGCAGAAGAATTTTTGTAGTTGACAGGTGGTGGAACAAGAAAGAGAAGATTTTGGTCTAGAGGAGGGCAATGCCTCTCTGTGTAAACATTTATCTCTCTGATGAAATGGCTACGACATCATGGATCTTCATAGGGACTGTAATCGATAGACTCCAAGGGGTCAAATTACACTACTGCCTCTCTCGACTCCATCACTCTAAGAAAGCACTCTTTGTTCTGGGGATCTCCATCTATGCCTCTCTCCCTTCTTAGCAAAAATGCTTGTCTTCCCGATAGAGATAAAGAATCTCCCAATGAAGGAGTATCATGCTTATTAATATATAGAATATGTCATGATTACAATAATTTCTTGAGTCGTGTCTTGACCTTTAGGGAGATCTAATATTTATGGTTATTTAAAATACTTAATGGACCTCTTCCTTGATCAAGATACCATGTGTTGAAGCCCCTAAGGGCTGAGTTTTTAATGTCTATAGGTCCACTATTATGGAAAAATCAGTAAAATTATGTATGTAAATTGACAACATGATGTATGAGGTGCTTGCATATGAAAATTTCTTAATATTCTTTCCTATGGAGTTTGTATTGCTTTTTGTTTTCATTTAAAGATGATTGATTCGAATGAGAGGGATTTTCTTTGATGGTTTCTCTTATTGCAACAATTTTGGCTTGATGTTGACTTCTTATTTCATTTCTAATTATGAAACCATATAGGAATCTACAAAATGGCTTTCTTTTACTCTGTGACCTTGACTGATAATGATATCTCCGACTTCAGATAAGAATTTACAAAATGGATTTCTTTTCCTCTGTGACCTTGAATGATAATGATATCTCTAAGTTCAAACTTCAAATGTCTTGTTTTTATTGGTAATATCTCCCTTTACTTTTTTTAAGAAACTTTAAAAATGGAGGATAATTTTTCTCATCTTCCATTTTTTCCCACAAGGTTCATATTTTCCCATCCTCTAGAGGTTACATCTCTCTCTCTCTCTCCTGGAAAAATTGTCTTATATTACAAACTGATGAAAATGATATGTTCAGTACAATAAGAGGATTTTATCCCTTCTGTGAAGCCATGCAATGGGATCCATCATATTTGATAGAGCCACACAATCTACAATTTTAATTTAACATGGTTTTTAACAACGATCTGAATTGCTAAAAAATGCAACAGCTTATAGAAGACCATACTCCCCCAATCACATTTACTACCTTCAAAGGAAGATTTATATTGAATGGATTGTAGCAAGATATGGTTTCTAGTCTAGGTATATCAACTAGAAGAGATGAGAAAATGAGGAACACAAATATGAGTAAGTCAAAAGAGTTGAGCTTGGTTGAATAGACAACAATAGAGAGGAGAAATGAAGATAAATGTCATGACTCGTTGCATAAGGATCCAACATAACTTCATTCCTTTCCATAAGGATCTGACAAAGGCACATTCTTAAAATATATACATGAGTTCCTTTTATTTTTCCATTGCATATGGAGGCATTATGTTAATATTATTTGAGCTACATAGATTTTCACTGATAGAATAAACTCTACAACTAGGAACCTAGAAATTACTCAACCTCCTATCAAAATTACAAATCTTTCTATCCTTAATATATGGATTCTGTATGAAATATTCAAGAGTACAGACACTGCATACTAAAATAAAATCAGAACAACAGATAAAAAGATACTAAATCTACATAATTCAACACTCTAGAAAGTATGACACCAAATATATTTATGTTCCTAAATCACACAACTCTATTCCTAAAAAAGAAGAATTACAAGAGCAATATTCTCAAAGCTTGGATTATCTAACTCTTAAATTATGTGTATCAGTGAATCACCCTCGCTTTCTCTTATAAACCAAGAAAAGAGAGGTTTTAATAAAACCTAGCCACCCATGTGATGCACCTCCTTGCAGAAGTTAAAACACTAACCCTAATGCATCCTCATGCATGAGTTTTCATACCTAGTGAAGTGTGCCCAAGTCAAAAAGAGGAAAATACATGCAAGAATGAAAGAATATCTATCATTGATGCACATATATAATCTGGGGTTCCGTGCCCTCCTAAATATAGCACAACCTCCACATGCAATGCAACTTAACTCCAATGAGAACCGTGCCTTCCAGGAATAGAAAAATCTTCATGCAAAGTGCCTATGTGCATTGGAAGCTACGCCTTTTTAAATCTGAAACATGCATGTTGTGTGTAGATGCCCTAAACAACTGGATGCCTCTGTATAATTCGACACCCCATCCCTCTAAATATCATAAATCAAAGATACACATCGCACAAGAAGGATGGAATGGATCTTCTTTTATACTCCATTTTTGAAGGAGAATCACTTAGGAGCAATTGGTAAAAATTTTAACTAACAACTATCCTATGTTTTCTATATACCAACAATTTTGTTTGCATGAATGGATTGAAGAGTTTTATAAACCTGTGCAATAAAAGAAATGCTAACAGAATCTAAAACACATGAAATAACAATGGCACACACTCAGTACCCAAATATTTACTCTGGAAACAATTAATTGGGAAGACCAACCTAACTGAGAGACACTCCTCTCTCTCTCTCTCATTGTTTAACTTCATTGTTTACAATAGAATATTTATGTATTCCATAGCATCCAAAACCCTATTCTGTTAACCTGGATTTGATTATAAATTTGATTCCTTAACTATCATTAGTTTACAATGGGCTGAAAAAATATTGGCCAAAAAAGCACAATATAGACCAAAACGGACCACCTTTGCTTTGGGATGATATTGAGTCTACTTGCAAAGAGTACAAAACATGTCCCACATCCTCCCAATCGATGTATTCTATGCAAAAATGGGGGCAAGGGGAAGGATTTTATATAATTAGCTACTAGAGGCAACAATTCCCATTGATTCTCTACACCAAGATAAATTTTCAATACTAACAGTGTTTGTCAATGAATCTACAATGTTCTTTAGGGTGTATAACTTTTCCAACAATAATTTGTTCTATTCAACCATGTCTCTACAAAATGGCATTGCACATAAATATGCTTTATTTTGGAATGATAAGCAGGGTTCTTTGTAAGAAAAATTGAACTTGATCTGTCACAACCTATTGTTAGTTCTTTCTGAACAAAACCAATACTCGAACACAATCTTTGAAACCATAGAGCTTCCTTACTCCCATGGGTAGTTTCCATGTACTCGGTTTCTATAGTTGGCAATGCAACTACACCTTTCCTCTTACTCATCCAACGGATTTCTCCACCAAATATGTTAAAAACATAACCACTTGTAGATATATACGGTTTGGATCTCTAGCCCATTTTGCATTAACAAAGCCATGCATATACTCACAGATGGCCTTAATGAGAATTTGTAAATATATTTGCATGATTAGATGTTTAAATGTGAAAAGGGATTGCATATCATCTACCTGTTGCAAATGCAAAGAATAATAGACATAAGCATATGCTTAAAAAAGGGAAAAATTTAAGGAATGTGAATGTGAGAAAATTTTACTGTCTAGAATAAGTGACTGATATGAACATTAAGCATGGGTTGGTAGACTTCTCATTAATCTCATTTTCATGATGCAATTTTATGATATGCTTTCGACTAGTGCTAACCATGCTCCTTTATATATGTATCTAAGAATTCCCCTGTTGAACTCCTTTTACAATGCCTTTTTTCTAGAACATAGCTCAATATTTGCATGGATTGATTTACAAACTGAGGCTACTTCTCTACTACTCACTACCAAGTCTTAGTCTATGGAATTAGTGGTTTTAAGTTATCAATCAAGCAAATAATTCATAATTTTCATTGTTAAGCTCTAAATCTTTTTCATTTATATTAGAAATAGTGTTAAGCTCTAAATATTTTCCATTTACATTATAACCAGTGTTCTTTGAACTTGTGTGTGTATTATGATTTGCAAAGCATGTTTACCTTACGGGTATCTATAAAGGATATATTCATTTGTTGTATGAGAGAAGTGGCTTTTGGGTTTCCATTTATGAAATTTTGCAAAACATCCTGAGTTAGGGAGCAATGTGGCCTTTAGAGAGTTGGAGAATATTTTTTCTGTTATTGCAAATACCTATGGTATAGTCTAGACTCTAGACTACATGCAAGTGCCAACTAGGAAAAACCTATACTAAAAGTGAGATATCTAAAAGGCTAGCATTTATGTAATAGGGCTTATATATATATTAGTTTAGGTGTGGATTAGATTGAGTTATTGTTTGTCATTATGATTAGCCAAGTATGATTGAATCTAAGAGACACATACATTAAGTTAAACAAAGCACAGAAGAAAAAGATGACAATATGATACAGGGGGAAGTCCCAAGGCTCAAGTGTGAAGGCACAGAGGAAGGTGTCATATTTTTTAACACTGTTGAGCTTCAATTCTATTGAAAATGTTGGGTGAAGGCACAGAGGAAGGTGTCAAGTATGATTGAATCTAAGAGACACATACATTAAGTGAAACAGAGAAGGAAAGAAGAAGATGACAATATGATACAGGGGGAAGTCCCAAGGCTCAAGTGTGAAGGCACAGAGGAAAGTGTCATATTTTTTAACACTGTTGAGTTTCAATTCTGTTGAAAATGTTTGGTTTAACTCAATCCAGAATGGCATCAAAATTTATTTTCATTTTTTGGGTTGTTGAATTTGGTTTTTGCAATCCACTCTGACCTGATTTTGTCCTCCCCTGGGTGAGAATTTATTGTTAGAGGTACAAATGTGAATAGATTTGAACTTTGCACTTGCTTGTAAGTTAACTTTTTGAAACATGAATGTGTTTGTAAGAACAAGTACATGTTTGTTTATGATCCTTGCATTTATGTAAAAGAGTTGGTATTCTTCTAGGTCTATGATTTGTAGGCACCTGCTTACTATAGTTTAAATTTCAAGGAAGTCTGCTTTTTGTAATTAATCTTGAGTGAAACAAAAAGTTGTTAGCCTGGTATAGCATCTTTAGGCATGCGTGAAACATTTGATGACCTGAATAGGGATTATCACATATATCTATTGCTCCAAGTCTGTTTCCATCTAGGTACTTTTCATTAAGAGTGGGTTATCTAAGTTTAGTATTTATATATTAGAACTTATGTATGTTGGGTTAGGAGTAGATCAAATTAGATTTTGTTTGGTTTTAGGATTGCTAGAGTATGAGTGAATCTAAGTGACACATATTTCCAAGTAAATTTTTAAGGCCAAATTGTGAAGGTTTAGAAGGTGTCAACGTTTCTTACACTGCTTAGTTTGAATTTTGTTGAAAACGTTGGGTTAATCAATAAAGAATGGCATTGAAATTTCTTTTCATTTGTTGGGTTGTTGAATTTGGTTTTTGTTAAGCAGTCAGAGGTTGTGGTTGTGGGTATGGGACAGTTGTGGCTATGGGTATGGAGATGCCATTTTTGAAATTAGAGTTCACGGAGGTGAGTGGGTAGTGCATCACATAGATATGTATGTAAAAAGAAAATAGAACTAAATTCTCAATAAGGTAGGATCCCCTAAGACTTTACAAGGTTTTATAATTTAGTGAAAGATTCACCAATATTTTACAAGATTTTATAATTCAGTGAAAGATTCTCCAATATTTTACAAGATTATATAATTGACTAAAAGATTCACCAAAAAATTGTGTACACATTTTATATTATTGATAAAATAGCCTTCAATTTTTCCTATGTATCATGGGGATTTGCCCATTTATTATACATATAAATTTAGGGGGGGGGTTCTTAAAATCACCCCTGCTTGGGAGAAATCACAGTTGTTGATCGAAGACAAGAAAGAGATGGAAAACTACGGAACTTCTTCATTTTGGTGATTATGGGAGACATGGAAGAAGCATGAAAAAGGATGAAGTCGCAAATTCCCACCGGTCGTCTGATCTGATAGGAGGCTCAGGTGAAATTTCATTCGTTGGTCAAGGTCATCCTGCATTGACCACTTCAGGAAGTTAACTCCGAGATAATTGAACCATTTTAGAACTGCTATAACCCGGAGTCCCAGAGTGTCGAAGTCCCGAAATCTCGTCGACTATTAGATCGAGGGAAGAATTTGGGAGTAATGTGATTCGTAGATCCGGAGTGGAAGGATAGTGAAGTTTTGAGGCTTCATAACTTTGCCACTTCGGCGATTACTAGAGAATGGGAAAATCCTCGAAGTGATGAAGCCATAAAGTGTAAAGCCATAGTTCATGAAATCACGCAAGCCATCAAATCTAGAGTGGAGGAATGTGGACCATCCATTTGATTGATGATGTGTCATAGGCCATGTTGTAGGGGTGTCATGTGGGGACATGTGTCACCTGAATTCAATTCCTTTTGGACCCCAACCTGATCATTTTTTAGTGACACATGGAACACATGCTATGGGTCCACATCACCATAGGTGACATCAACATGCCATGCCATTTCCGGGAGTATGGCCTCTGGGGTGTCCAACGTCACGACCAATAAAAGTGTCGATGAAAAAAGTCATGAATTCATGCAAACTATCAATCTAATATCCCTTCGGGACTTTTCTCAATCGTTAGACCAAGTAGTGGAAGGATGGTGTAAGAACTTCGGAAGAAATCACTCTGGGGGATTTGAATGACTCGAGAGTTGTAATGTCCTGGAGTCCCGGAGTGCTGAAGTCCTGAACTAATTAAGGACCGTCCATCCCAACACTTGAACTAAGTATGCATCAAATGGAAGTGTTGAAAGAAAAAATGCTCGGGTAGTTTCCAAACGATTCTCCCAAGTTTAAGTCATTGACTATAATGAAACCTTTCCTCTATAATGAAAATGAATTCCATCTGCCTTGTTCTAGAATTTCTAGCCTCACATAAATGGGAGGTATATCAGATGGATGTCAAATCCACTTTCTTGTATGGGGATTAGAAAGAAGATATCTGCATGGAATAACCTCTTGGATATGTCCAGAATGACTCTAGCCTTTTTTTTCACCTTAATAAATCTCTTTATGGTCTTAAGCAAGCTCCTCAATTTTGGTATGCCAAAATGGACAACTTTCTTCTTTATACTAACTTTTCTATATGTCATTCTGACCCTAATGTCGATACCAAGAATGTAGGAATCCATATCATAATCCTTGTTCTTTATGTTGATGACCTTTCCTCACTGGTAGTAACCCAAAACTTTTAAACCGTTTGAAAACCATCCTCAAGAAAAAATTTGAAATGACAAACTTAGGATTTTTGCACCATTTCCTTGGTCTCCCATTTTTTCAAACCAAGGAAGGAATTTTTCTTTTCCATTATAAGTATTATTGTGACCTTCTTCATCGCTTTCACATGCAATATTCAAAACCAACCCCCTCTCCCTTCTATTTTGGAGTCAAACTTGATGCCACCTTTACTTCTTCCAAAGTTGATGCCACTTTGTATTGTCAGTTAGTTGGTAGGCTCTTATACTTGACTCATACCCATCCTGATATTTCCTTTGTTGTTGGTATTGCCACCCAGTATATGAAAACACCCCATGAAATCCATTGGAAATCATATAAAAGGATACTTCGGTGTGTCTGGAGTACAGTTCAGTTTAGGATACACTATAGCTCAGGGGGCACTCCTCTGTTGATTGGTTTCACTGATTCAGATTGGGTTGCCGACCCCGATGATCGAAATTCTACTGCAGGCTATGTTCTCTTCCTTGGTTAAGGACCTGTTACTTGGTCCTATAAGAAACAACATGATATTTCTCTTTCTTTAGCAAAAGAATAGTACTAACTAGTGGTTAATGCAAGTCAAGAAGCCTTATGGCATATTTACCTTGCTGACATATTCACAAAATCTCTTACAAAAGAGAATTTTTCCAAACCTTGATCTATATTAGGATTTCAAGATGTTGTAATTAAGGTGGGATAGGCTCTAATGCCTCCTTCCTTCTCCTATTATGTCACATTTGTAAATCCTTCAATCTTATCCCAATTTTTCCTTAAGGGGGGATGTTCTAGGATATTTACACACTTAGGATTTAGTTAAGATCAACTTGGTCTAATGTGTCGTTAGGTAAAAGTGTGTTTCTTTATTATGCATCAGTATGCATTTGTAGTTAGGTAATATAACAACCATGATATGTTCCCTACATAGACTGCTCTGATGGATCATATTCTCCTCGATCTTAATGACTACATTGATCTGTGGCTTAACACTTGATTGGTCCATGATCTCTATTTAAAGAGCATGGAGGGTCATTTTTCAATGATCTATTGTGTTAAAATATCTTCTAAATATACCTGTAATATTTTTATTTTGCATTAATAAATTACTCCAAGTGGTCACATTGTTTAGGGTTGTGGATGTTTCCCCATAGTGGTTTTACCACGGAAAAAAATCGGTGTGTTGATTTTTGATCTGGTTTTGTGAGTGGTTATTGAAGGTGTTCATCATCTATTGGAATACCTATGTCCTTGAACATCGTAACCCTAAAAAATGTCATTTAATGCCTCAAAATGGCTCCGGAAGGTTATGGACCCCAACTTTCCAAACTGGTGCGACTAAAATGGCTCTGCAAGACAATTTCTCTAATTTTTTACCCTACAAGTACCAAGTTATATGAAAAAATATATGTTGATCCAATACAAATTACTTTTCCTAGATGAGATCATCATATGGTTAACTTCACTTTAGCTTGGCGAGCCACAATTTTCTTGGGTGATTTCTACTACGATTTCGATTATTTCCTTGGGAATTTTCTATAATTTCCATTTGGCCTTTCCTTTTAGTTGGATAATGGACTTTTCATAATTATTTTAGGAGCCTCTTTCTACAATATTGTGGATAGTGGGGCTTGATTTTGAACTTTTCTATAGCATGCACATCTCATTTCCAGAATTGTTGGGGAATTTGGGATAAGATTGCATGGCTTATGTAAAGTAGATTGCATCTACTAATCGTATTCTTCAACATGGATTTTATCCACTGATTAGAATGTTTGATTACAGTTTGATGAATGGTTTAATAAGTCAATATAGTCACAAGTTTGGGGAAGTTTAGTAGTAGCTTTGAATTTCACGAAGATTGATGCATTATTTGGATCTCATTTTATTTAGAATGTAATTCATGGAAGCATACACCATTTTTGTTTGAATTTGGACCAACAAGGAGTCTTATTCTGATTAGGAAAAGGAGATATACATAACGAAGAGTGAATGTTGTAGTGAGATGAGGTTGAAGAACAATTTATTATCAATATTGATCCTTGTCTAACTTAGTACCACTTTGATTGGGATTTTGTGCCTTGCAACCTTTCTTCGAGTTTCAAATAATGATAGTTTTGTTCCATAGCAAGATTTTTTGAAGGAATTCATCATATTCATGTGGCTAGGTTGTATGTTGCACTGATAGAGTTGAGAACTAGAACACATCCATTTTCCCATTACCTTGATCGCACTCAAGATACCCTAGAGACAAATATCCATGTGGAGAATTCACATTGGCATTACAAGCCCAACAAGTAGAACCATCCTTCAGGAGGAGGAGCAAGAAGAGAAGTTGGCACTCAACATCTTGTTTGTTATTACCATTGTTAGCTAGTTGTATCATGTGCAGGCTACACTGAGAATAGAGGACTTACATAACATTGGTATCTGGTCAATAGATTTAGAGTATTTGTAGAGCATTATTTGCTATTGAACTAGTTTCCATTATGTTTCCAACTAGTTGTTGTGTGCAAGTTACACTAGAGAAAAATGGGCCATTGGTTGGCATGTTGTAGGCCTTGTAACCATTAGAAGAACAAAGAGAACAAATATTGGTTTTTTTCCCACACAATACCCAAGTTGGTGAAACGAGTGGGCTATACGTCCCTCGTTTGTGGATCACCTTCCAAAATCAATCATTTTAAAACAAATACCATTGTGAAGATCTTGTTTAATAATCAACTTCCCAAAATTTCCAAAGTTTTGTTCTTCGATAACTTCAGCATGAGGTGAGACCCTTTGAATATTGATACAAGAGAAACTCTAATAGATTTTACAATTCATTCCATGTGTTCCCTTTTTGTTTTTATTTCTAATCCATTGGATTGTAATCATAATGTGTTTTGTGTGCATGTAACACCCACCCTCACAACAATACTATATGGATGAAATGTGCCCACTCTAGCAACGGTTTTGTCAAATTTGTTTGATGAATGAATGAAGTGAAAATTTTATGCAAGTTATCAAGACTCTAGGTAAATTGGCATTAACAACGCATACATTACAAATGAGTAATCTAGACATGTCAAAGGAGGATTTTGGACTCTGACCAATAATACATGTACGAAGAGTAACATCTATTCCAAAAATAAGCGCAGAATTTTCAATAAAAACCATATACATAAAAAAACATGGCAGAAGAATAACAGAATAACAATAGCTTAAATAAATAATATTCAATTATGTATTATTGGCAACCAACATTTCACCACCACTACTTATACAATTCATGCTAGCAAGTTCTTTTTCTTTGATATCACGTAGCCTCAAAATTGAAGAATCAAAGAAAAACATATTCAATTTAAATTGTTACACGGTAATATAAAATATATATATCAGCCTTCCAAAGTCTCTCTCTTTAACAAAAGGCATCGA
>ML778112.1:186534-196712 GCA_009831015.1 Picea engelmannii | reverse complement strand
TATATTTTTAAGTTGACTTAAGAAAGGGAAAGGATAAAGGAGTAATAGATAACTCAACAGAAGAATAGAAGATTAACCATGGGAGTTAACCTAACTCAACAGAGAATTAGAAGGAAAAGTATAAGTAAGAGGTTGGGGTGCACGTATTACTCATTCTGGTTTTGGATTAGCATTGGCTATTGCTCTTGAGCATTTAGTTTGGGGGTTTTGTTGTACAAACCCTTGTGAGAAACTCAGTGGTGAAATATCCACTCACCTTGTTCCATATCTTGGTCTCGGGGATGAAAGACTCCTCCACACAATTTTAGTCTCAGCCCATCTCCATCTAGCACTTCAAAAGGGGCAGGAACATCAGTTTGAGGGATTTTCTGGAGGGTTATCATCATTCTACATTTGTCTGCAGATTGGGATGTCTCGGAGACATAGGGGACATCCTGTGATTCAGTAAAACTCATATCTAGGGAGATCTGTTTGAGATCTGAGCCCGAAACTTCTCCCACAGGGTTCTCATATCCCGATCTATATTCTTGGAGATTTTCAGAGCATTTGGAGGCCTTCTTCTTCAAGGCCGAACCTGCTAGGGTTTCAATCATCGAGTGGGGCGCACCATTCAGGGGAGATTTCAGATCTACAGTGATTGAGAGGGATCTTGGAGATTCGGGCACCTTGGTTGTTCTTACCATCACCCGATCTATATTCTTGGAGAGTTTCAGATCATTTGGATATCTCCTTCATCAGGGTCAAACCAGCTAGGGTTTCAGTCATATAGTGGGGCACACCATTCAGTGGAGAATTCATATCTACGGAGTTTGAGAGTGGATTTGGGAATTTGGACATATGGGTTTTCCTTGCAGTTGCCCGATCTATCATTTGCATACTTCTCGGGATGATTGGACACTTTTGGTAGCAGAGCAGAATTATTCAGGGCTTCAACATTCTAGCAGGACGTGGCACTTTCCAGCTTGGAGGTTGAGCATTAGTACGGCTCGGATATGCTTGATTTAGTCTTCATTGTATATCCATCCTTTGGAGGCTCATTTTGTATTGTCGGGAGAATTTTGTAGCAGCTCATATCTATTGCTTGTACGACCATCTGAGGTTTATGCTAGATCGGCCATCTATTGTATTGATCTTACATTGCTCACAATAAAAAGGTCAGATCTTTGCTTGTGCTTCTACATCTTGAATATATTGTGATCTCCATGTGTTGATGAATCTTGTATGCACTTAAAAACTCAATAAATTAGTAGTAGTTAGTGATTCCAAGAAAGAATTTGGCTTGGGATCATTATAGACTACCTCATCCATGTTTACACTAGATCTTTCAATGTCCAACTAGGGTATCTTCTTAGAGACAAAAACCCCCAATCCATTCAAGAATCCCAAGAGCTTGCTACTAAAATAGAAGGAAACCTCCTTTCATCCAAGATTGAGCCTTTTGCTAACCCAAGGGGGATAATAGACACTAAAACAAAGATAGTTCACAATGTTGAGCCTACTTTAGATCTGTGTAGCAATATCTCCAAGCTACAAGCCTCTATGGATGGTATCATAAAAAATCAAGAGGAAATGATGAATAGGATTGTCAAGTTGGAAAGATCTCAAACCCAAGCACCCAGGGTCCCGTACAAAGGGAAATTCCAAAAAGGGGGCCAATTTTATAAACCAAAGAATGAGGATGAAGTTTTGAACACTTTGGCCCCTGCAAACGTTGTTGATGAAAATCCTTGGTGCTTGGAATGAAACGAAGAAAATTAGAAGCATGAGTGGCCTTACAATAGTGTCCATCAACAAGTCAACAACATGAATTGTTTCATGGAGTTTCCTCAGATAAATATCACAGATGCAGAACATCAAGAAGCCATGAAAGAAGCATCCAGATCAACAAGGATGGCGATAATAAATAACCTGGATCAAGAATCACGAGAAAACCTAAAGAAACAAGAATGTCAGGTGTACAAAAAGAAAGAATTTGAAACAAGTCATTTCTGATCAGGCAAAGCCCCCACCTCTGGAAATGCTTCTTCCCAAGACATCCAAGGCTGGGAAGGTTGACCTGAACTTTGAATTCGAAGGGGAATTATCAAAAATGCATGTAAACATACCCTTGAGAGAAACAATCAAGATCCCATCCATCAAGGAATGCTTTGAAACTTTCTTTTCGAGATCAGATGAACCTATGGACCCCCCTATTATGTTGCAGGTTTATCACTTTAGGGTCCAATATGGTGAAAACCCTCCCCTCTTCATGACGTTGGCAATGAATGACAAGAACCTCAACAATTGCATGTTAGATACAGGTGCTGGTGCCAACATGATGTCACTCAAAGTCATGCGACAAGTGGGTTTGAAGGTCACACAGCCTTACATAAATGTATGTGGTTTCGAATCTAAAGCCATACCCACACACAGGGTGGTTGAGAATGTTGAAGTTTGCCTAAAGAAGTACCCGGAGAAGATGGTCCACATTGACATCATGGTAGTTGATGTCCCAGATGTGTGGGGGATGTTGTTATCTAGGAATTTTGTTGCAATGTTAGGTGGCACCCTTGAGATGGGCCTCACATTTTTGCAATTGCCTTTGAAAAATGGAACGATAGGTTGTCTCCTAAATGTGCCAATAACTGGGGACCATGTGCAGGATATTACTAACCCCGTCAATAATAAAAAAGAACAAAACGAGATGATACAAACTCTTCAAAAGTATTCTCCAGAAGATATTCCCTTTGCAACAGCAGAGGACTTTGATCAGATCGAATGGCCCAAGAATAAAGAATACCAACAACTCCTAGATGAATTCAAAAACAAAGAAATTGGGATGGTGAAGATATTAAAGAAACATGAAGATGACATACAAATCCACCTATCTCAACAGGAAGTTTTTATAGCAAAAGCCCACCTCCCTCCCTCAACACAATACACCAGGGTTGTCTAAGGAACGACCAAATACAAAGTCATAAAGTACAAGGAGGGAGACATGGTATGGATGTGGGATACCCAGAAAGGAGAGCCAACTATTGTAAAAGGAAGCAGTCAGTCATGGCTCGAACCCTTCAAAGTTGGAATGGAATTAGTTAATGGCTCATATTATCTATCCACTTTAAAGGGAAGAAGGCGCCCATTACCCATCAGTGGGCACCTCCTCAAACCCCACCAAGGTGGGGGGACCTAATTTCACAGGTAAGTGCAGGTAAGTAGGCATTTTGTATTTGTGTATTATACCATTTTCATTTCATGTTAGTTTTCTTTCATATTTGCATTGTTGATTGTTTTATTTTAGTTTATATCTATGCATGTTGGGGTGGCATTACTGCCCCATTTTTTTATTGATGCCCCCATCAATATTGAGAAGGTCTGCAAGTTATTCCATAGATGTTGAGGTTCTCATGCGCTCTACGGTGAGCACATGTCCCCAAGTTGGAGCCAGATGTTATCCCCGATTTTTAGGGATAACTAGGAGATCATGTTTCGAGGCCCACAGGTCCTAGACATGGAGTACCGAGACCAGGATTGACCTGCGCATGGCCCTGGAGGGCCCATATTTTTCTTCTTCCATCAACTTGGTCTTGTCAGTAGAAGTAGCATCCATCACCATCAACTTGGTATTGTATCAAAAGAGGTTCTTGCTCCATGAGGTAACTAGTCCAGGTATCATCGTATGTGTCACTTATCATCATTGAAACCTTTAAATATATGCATCTAATTCCTTTTATATCTAACAAATGCTTGGATCTTACATTACCCCACTTGACCATGCTTGGAGAGATTGAAAAGGTTCCCTAGCAAGCATGTACCCATTGCCATTGGGGGGATTTCTGAAAAACCATCATCCGCTCCCATCATAGCACCACTGTTTCATCTTATCTCCCACTCATTTATCCCATTCCCCTTGTCCAGACATTGGGTTGACCTGTTTGTAGGATTGCACCTTATCTTGTGGGAAGAAGGGGATAAATGCCCAAAAGGTAAAAGCAACTGGTAAAAGATAAAATCCTAGATATATAACCTTGAGATGCTTCGCCCAGGGATCCCCAGAAGGCAATAAAAATCCTCTCGGTAAGAAACAAGATGGACCTGGAAAATAACAAACAATACCTAGTCAAGAGGATAGGGGGTCTCATCACGAGCCAACCTAATAGGTTCATGGGTACCTAACAGTATGACATTTCCACCATCTGGTTACCACGCCAGGGAAGTGACCTTTGGTTGCATGGCCAAAAGAAAGGGGGTCTCATCACGAGCCAACCTTCTCATCTCTGTGAAAGTACTTGTGGATAACACTGTCATCTCTGGTCACCATGTTAAGGTAGTGTCCTCTGGTTAGCCCTTGATGTAATGTCCCCAAGGCCGAGCCCAGTTGTAAATCTGATGTATGAAATGAATTGTAAATATTTGTTATAGTTTGGTGAGCCAAGTTTGTATAAGTCGGTGGGCTTATGTGATTGTTAGGCCAGAGAGCCTAAGGGTTGGAGGCCAAGGGCCTGATTTTGTACTTGTATATATGCAAAAACATTTAATAAAATTGTAAAAACCGCTAGGTGCAGACCGACCACGATGAATGAGTGAAGGGGGACTGAGCTTCCACAGAGAAGGAAAGGGATTAGGGGCTTAATCCTAGGAATAATATTTTATTATTATTCCAAAAGAACATGTGCCATTTATATTTGTTTATCCTGAGTTCCTGACCAAGGAAGGTGATGTGTGCTGGTGGAACGCATGCAGTCTCCAGGGCGACAAGTGTCGACCTTGGTGCATGCGAATAAAACAGTTTGGGTGGACCGTGAAGGGGGTGCACTCTCTCATGGGGAGCGGACTACCTGAGGGTGTATGGGCTCTGAGAAATACGACTGACACGAGCTCTGCAGAAAAAACCTCATACACCTTCTGAACTGAAAAACCCGTGTATACCTCCGTACTGAACCAGAAAACTGTGATCAATTCTGAAAGAGTCAGTTTCACCTTTGTTTGAATCGAAAAATCCTGTGTTGTGTCTGGAGAATCCGTGTGCATCTACTGCTCGAGATCAACCCTGTGTGTGAGATCTCTGTCCCGAAGCCGTGACCCTGAGCCATTTTTTCCATTGCTGAGCCTGTGGAAAAATCTGTGTCTGTGAGCGATTCTCTCTAGGCGAGAGAGTGCGCATAGGAAGGAGAGAACTCTTGGAAGGAACCATGTAGCTACCACAGAGCCTAGATACTTTTGGTCCGGTCTATTGCTGCAATCCAAGGCAAGGGAGGTTAGCAGCTGAAGGATTGTCCAGGTGACAGAGAAGGTGTATCCTCCTAGGGTGGAACAGGCATGTGGGGAATGAGGGACTATGGGCAGTGAGTGTGGGTGATTCCTGGGAGAGAATTCCTTGCTGTGGCTGTGTGTTGTTTTCCTTGTTACCTCAGCCTAATATAGGATTCCTTGTCTCGGGGTGGAGCTTAGTCCCAGCTCGGGGGTGACCCACTGCTGAGCTGATGAGCAGTGTGATCTAAGGCTGGGTGGTTCGTGGAAGGCCTGCACTTGGTTGGTGGATTCTACCACTGTTAAAAGATAAGTATCTGAGTATGTTTTAATCATGTTTTGCATGACTCTACTGTTTATGTTATCATGATTTCCACTGTGTATATGAATTAGTATGAAACACTATTGATTGTTAATTATGGCAGTAACTCATATGAATACTCTGTGTAGAATGTGTTTATTTGTTTAAATGCATGTGGATTATATAATACCTGTATGAGTTATGTACCATGTGGTTTTAAAGTTTCCTTTTAAGAGAGATTAAGCCATGGTAGCTGAAAAGGCACGCTACAGTTTGGTATTAGAGCCAAGGTTTCGACACTGAGCCTAGATGGGCCAATGGAGTGGTCTTTGGACCGAGAATGCGAGGGGAAATTGGATCTGGAAGGCCAATTTCAGACCCTGGTTTGCTCCAAAGTGTCAAGGAGTTACTTAACGAGTTTTTAAGCTCAGGAGGTATAGCGGCATTATGAAACCGCAACCAGTGTGGTATAAGTACACAGGGAAAGAGGACTCCACACCAGAAGTGTTGGAGCTTTAGGATCTGTTCGGGAGGGAAGGTGAACCCTCGTGACCGTCAGATCTGGAAAGTGTGCATGGGGTTTAAATCCCTTTGGAATTGCACAGGAGTGTGGAAATCATGATATGCGAAATCCCGAATTAGTCAGGACCGTCCATCAAAAAGAACGCGTGGGGAGCGATCAACCTTTCGCCGACTCGTAACTTGAAATGGTCAAAGGGTGAGTTCGTGAGAATTCATAAAACGTGAATTCATGATTGGATCATAACCATCGATCTAAGAGAGATCTGGACCGTTAATTGTCTAGGAAGAAATCGGCGTTTTGGGAGATGGGAAGTGACGAGAGGTGAACAGCTCCGAAACCCAAAACCCCGAAATCCCGAAAAAATCTACACCGTAGATCGTGGGAAGAAGAACTTGACCGTTGGATCAAGTAGCTTAATAGACATTGATTTCAGGATTTTGGCAAATGGAAGTTCAAGATATGTGGATGCACGAACTTCTGATGCTCGAAACCCCGAAACATCGAAAGGATTTGTGTCGTAGATCTAAGAAAGATCTGACCATTGGATTTTACTAGCAATGGACGTGGACACATGGAGATGTACCACATTCTAGTGGGTTGAGAAGAAAAGAGAGAGTGGTGGGACCCGATGATGTCGTTAAAAGCGACATGGACCCTCATGAACGTGCCATGTGCCACCATGGTTGTGGGTGACCACTGTGTTATGTGGGCCCAGAGGGTAAAGTAAATCGGAATTTGGAAGTCAAGGGTTGGAAAGGAAAGAAAGTATGAAAGCCTCATGGACCGAAAACCCGAAGTCCTGGGTACCAAAAACTCGAAGGCCTGAAAGTCCAAAAATGTCGAAAACGAAAGTTTTGAAGACCCGAAAATTGCAGAGTCGAATGAGAGCTCAGAAAAATTATTTGAATCGAAATGCCTTTTGTTCTTGTTCGTATTGGCGTATAAATGTTGTGGATTGTTCATGAAGTTTTAATGTCCTGACAAACTTCGAATTGAACTACACAGTGCGTGTGCAGAGTTCAACGAGGGTCAGGACTCCAGCTAACCAATGCCAAGTATGGAATGGGAAAAGGTGCAGATTGCCTCCGAGACAGGAGACGAACGAGAAGTAAAGGATGTCAATGTGGAAGTGGAAGGATCGAACTCCAATGGGCACGGAAAAGAAAAGGATAAGGAAGGACACATAATGAAAATCATTGAAGGATTTCAAAGAGAGGCCCAAGCTCACCAAGCTGATAGCCTAAAGCTCATGAAAGTTAGGGATCGGGAGGGTGTATTAAACTTAAAATTTTTGAAGAGCCTGGAAAGAATAGAGAGGAAACTCGAGAAGGGAAGAGACTCAAGTACAATGAAGAGTCACAGAACCCCTAGGAGAAGAAGGATATCAAGAAGCGTCAGGACTCCCGAGAGGAAAAGGAGGTCGAGGAGTGGTAGCCGACATCTTAGTCGCTCCGAAAGACATTCCAGTAGGGGAACACGCAGTAGTTCGAGCTTGTCTCCTACTAGAAAGCCTCGAAAATCTGGAAGGGATGAATTGAAAGGGGAAATCAACAAGATTAAACCGCCTACGTTCGATGGTGAACATAAGAAGGAAGAAGATGTCGAAATATGGTTGTTGGGTATGAAGAAATACTTCCAACTGTAGAATTATTCTTCCCATGCAGAAGGAAGAATTGCAATGTACCAACTGAAAGGAAAAACATCCATGTGGTGGGATCAGTTGGTGCAAGTGCAACACATCAGAGAGAAAGAGGTCACGTGGAAGGAGTTTAAGAGGTATTTTGAGAAGAAATTCCTGACCAAAAGATACTATGACAGAAAGATGAAGGAGTTCTTCGAACTCAAGTTGGGCAGTATGACCATTGATGAGTATGAACGAAGTTTTCTGGAACTACTGAAGTATGTTCCATTCATCAAAGACGAGGTTGTTAAAATTTAGAGGTATATGAGTGGAATGCCACCTTCCATTGGTGAAAAGATTCAATATGATGATCCTAAGACTATGGAAGAAACAATAAGAAGGGTGAAATGCTTATACGAACAACAAAGAGAAAAGCCTACCTTTCGGAAGGCTTGGGATGACCAGAAGAGGTTTAAGAAAGAACAGGGGCAGAAGGGAAACAAGCCTCCCTTTTTCAAGAACAACCCTTGGAGACAATCATCTTTTAGAAACCCCAGGAAAKTTGAAGGGAGTGAGCACATGCCAAGGTCTCCACCTATGGAGTGTTGGGGTTGTAAATGGAATCATAGGTACAGAGACTGCCCCTACAGAAAAGACAAARCAAGAACTGTCCATATTGTTCAGCAAGATGAAATAGTGGAAGATATGGGCAACAGAATGTCGAGGATCTTCGCAGCCCTGGACAAAAAATAAGCAGAATTTCAATCGCACATGATTGAAGTGAAAGGTATGATCAACAACTGACCACTTGTTATTTTAATTGATTCAGGGGCTATCCATAGTTATATAGATCCTAGAGTGGTGGAAAATTTGCATTTAACAAGAAGCAAACATGAAAAGTCTTGGTTAGTGAAGTTGGCCACAGGGACCAAGAGGAAAGTCACTGAATTGGTTAAGTCTTGTTCAGTGGACATGAAAGGAATGAGCACTAAGGCTGTATTGAACATTTTTCCTTTAGGCTCATATGATTGCTTAATTGGGATGGATTGGTTGGACCAACACCATGCCCTTCTGGATTTCCGTAACAAGAGGTTTACCTGCCTGAACGAAGAGGGAAATCTGGTAACAGTCCAAGGAATTCTCAGAGCCATGGCTATTAGGGAAATCTCAGCCATGCAGCTGAAGAAATGTTACTGGAAAGGTTGTCAATTATATGCATCTCGTGTGGAAGAAGCATCCCGATATGTAGTCTTGAATCTAGAAGATCACGAGGTACTCAAAGAGTTCAATGATGTATTTCAGGAGGTACCTGGACTACCTCCGAAGAGTGACATTGATTTTTCTATAAATTTGATGCCTGGAGCAGCTCTAGTTTTGAAGGATCCTTATAGAATGTGTATGCCAGAGCTGAAAGAGTTGCAATTGTAGTTCGAAGAGCTACTAAAGAAAAGATACATTCGCCCCAGCGTGTCACCTTGGGGATCCCCAGTCCTATTCGTGAAGAAGAAAGATGGGACGTTGAGACTGCGCATTGATTTTCGACAGTTGAATAAGGTCACTGTCAAGAACAAGTATCCTCTGCCAAGGATTGATGATCTTTTTGATCAGTCAATGGATGCGAAAATATTTTCAAAAATAGATCTCAGATCTGGATATCACCAAGTGAGAATAAATGATGAGGACATTAGCAAGACCACCTTTAGAGCAAGGTATGGTCATTATGAATTCACAGTGGTGTCGTTTGGAATGACAAATGCACCTGATGTTTTCATGTGCTTAATGAATGGAGTGTTCAGAGATTATTTGGACAAGTTTTTCATAGTCTTCCTAGACAATATATTGGTGTATTCGAAGGCAGAGGAAGAACATGAACAACACCTGAGAATGGTGCTGCAGGTGTTGAGAGAACACCAGCTATACGCAAAACTGAGGAAGTGCTCATTTTACCAAAGGCAGATTCATTACTTGGGGGCACATTATATCAAAGGAAGGGATCGTTGTGGATCCTGAAAAGGTTGAGACCATTCGAGAATGGTCAGTACCAAGGAATGTGGTGGAAGTTAGATCTTTTATGGTTCTGGCAGGCTACTACAGAAATTGTATAGCCAGTTTCTCAAAGATAGCTCACCCTATCACTTCCTTGCAAAGGAAGGAGAAGAATTTCCAGTGGACTAAAGAATGTGAGAGCAGCTTACAGCGATTGAAGAAGCTACTAACCAGTGCTCCAATCCTGAAGATTGCAGATCCAAATAAGGATTACGTAGTGTGCACAGATGCATGTAAGGAGGGGCTGGGATGAGTTCTCAGCCAAGAGGGATTTGTAATTTGTTATGAGTCCTGAAAGCTAAAAGAGCATGAAAGGAATTATGCCACTCATGATTTAGAGCTAGCAGCAATCATCCATGCCTGGAGGAAATGGAGACATTACCTCATGGGAAGGAGATTCGAATTAAGAACAGACCACAATGGTCTGAAGTATTTATTTGATCAACCGACTTTAAATG
>ML778112.1:86763-97105 GCA_009831015.1 Picea engelmannii | reverse complement strand
TTTCTTTACTATGATTCTCCTCCTCCAAATGGGACCCCTAACCCTTCTTTTATAGGCTAGAAAAAGCTAGGCATTTGGGCAAACCCTTAGCCATGCATGCCAGAAGGTTCAGTTAACTCACCTAAAGTTGTGTGTTCCATCGGAAAATTTCCTTTTTCCGTGCTTTTGTAGGTACATGTGGGTTGTTTTGGGTTAGCGAGCATGTACACGCATGCAGTAATAGAGCAGGGCGTGTGGGCCTTTATAAAAAGTGTTTTTAAGAAGAGTTGTTCAGCAGTGTTTTGGAAAAGAAATAATCTAAGATGGCCTAATGCCAGGTAAGCCTGTATGGTGCAAATTTGGGTTATAACATATGCCCCCTAATGTGTGAGGTCAGAATAGCATCTAATGGCCGAAATACATTACCAATCTTTACTGATGTGCCGAACAAGTGAGCCCAAGAACCAGGAATCGAGAGGCGTCATCTGCAAAAATAACAATTGTCTCACCAAAGCGGGCATACCCATGCTCAGGATAGAATAAACGCATGGATACCAATCAAATACACTGTATATCCATGTCATATAACTATATAAAGTGTAGCCGTGAACAATACACAATGGAGCTACATCTCGAAATCAAAAATATATACATGTAGAGTATCCATCTACTTAGAAGCTGATAAGGCCTGATGACTGGAGATGAGGTCTTCAGAGCTCGAGCAACAACTTCAAAATCTTCAAAACTCGGGTAGGAGTGTAATATGAGTGTACGAATTCACTACCCAGAGGTCTTCGACGACTTGTCGGTCATGGACTAGAGAATCTTGATCATCAGACTGAAGGCTTCATTGATTTCAAACAAAGACTTGATTGGATGTTTAGGATGGTTGGGTATGAGGGCAAGAGACAAACTGCAGAGGGGCCAACTCAGGCTTGGTAAAAATTACCTTGGACAATAGCACGACAAAATGATGAGACTCAGGCAGCATGGCATTAATCATAAGTACACGAGGTAGGAGGCAATGCAAACTCTCCATATGTTTGGAAGAACAACCAAATGGAGGAGGACATAGCTCTATGTAGTGAGAACAACTTCCTAAGGTTGTATTAAATCCCAGAGTTTGACGAACAAACGAACAGATGTGCTTTATCCAAGGGTGACTTATTGTGCTGCCAATAAAGAAAATACTTTTCCCTTCCGCTTTTTGGGGTATATTTGATTTTTTTTGTCTTTTTCAATGATTTTGGAAAAAAGAATAAAGGAATGTTACGTTACAATGGAGGAACGAGTGTTACAAACATATAAGTTCAAGGCACAAGGAAAAGACTGATGTTCAGAATAATGATACTCGAGAAAAATCCTCTGGAGGCCAAGAGTGTTAAGACGCAGAGGAAACATGCTACAAGGATTGCGTATAAGGTATGCTTCAGATGGTTCAGTTGGGAGAAACATGGAGCCACCATTTAGACCAAAGACACAGGTATGCAAATGCGATTAACAAAACACACAATGGTAACGTCCTTCGATGTAAGTTTAACGAGCCCATAAAAGGTAAGCTCGGTGGTTTTTCATATTTAGAGAGTCTGAAAAAATGTAAAAGGAGACTCCATTGGGGTACCTTTTTTGAATATAGTCTAGTCGATTCGAAAAAGGGGTAAACTAGCACCGACAAGACATCTATTCAAAACCATTTTAACGAGTGTGAGAAAGACAAGATCACTCAACCATTTTTTTCATTTTTAAGGAGTCTGAAAAATCTTAACTATGGACTCTGTCAGGAATGTTCTTCTGGACCAGTTTAACGAGTGTGAGAGAATAAGGTCACTCAACGCTCTTTTCAATTTTAGGGAGTCTGAAAATAGCTTAACTATGGACTCCGTGGGGGTTCTTTTTTCGTAAATTTAGTCCCCCGGGCCCAAAAAAGGGTTAAAATGATACCTGAGAGTACTCTTCTAGAGAACTAAAGTTCCATAGAGTATACATTTTTTCATACAGTTGACCGTTGGACTGAAAAAGGGGTAAACTACCACCGAACAAACGTGACTTCAAATTTAATTTTAACGAGCATCAAAGGACACAAGATCGCTCGGCAATCTTTTCATGTTTAGAGGGTCTGAAAAGGGCTTAAAATAAGACCCATGTAAGGAACATTCTTCTGGACCAATTTAATGAGTGTGAAGAAACAAGGTCACTCGACAATCTTTTCATCTTTAGGGAGTCTGAAAAGGGCTTAAAGAAGACTCTAATGGGGGCTATAACTCATGTATGAAACTGATTCAGGTAGAGCCTGCTGCTAGGCTCAGACCAGGAGTCTCTTCAATAATCAAATTGGGAAGTCTCCCAAAAGGGAAGAAAACACAAACCAAGGTGTAAGTCCTCCTACGGGATAGAAACCGTAGTCATAGTTTCAAGGATAGCCTCATCTGAAGGAAATTCAAAATCCAAGAAATCACGCAAACAAGGGTCGATAATCCCAAAGGGTGATGTAAATTGTCCATACTCCATATGATGATGGAGGTTCTGACCAAGACTAACAGAGTCTATCAGCAAAGAATCACGATCATGAGGGCTTGAGGAACTACTAACAATGAGATCAGACTCAGAAGGATACTCAATCCTACTTGGACCAAGAGGGGGAAACAAGGGCTCCCATGCCCCCATTGGATAAACCAATGGATCAATTGTTGAGACCAAGTCTCGAGAGGGAACACATGATTGCACAGGTTCCTACTCAGAAGCAATTGAACATCGAGGATAAGATGCCACATAATTAACCCATGGCGGGGTAGAGTCTACACGAACGCTAGGAACATATAAAGGGGTAGTCTGAAATAATGTCAAATTAGGATGGTGATTATTAGATTCCATATGGTCAATAGTGACAATGCTTCCATTATGAGGGAAATGCATCACCCAGAAGAGCGTAGACACCACAGCATTCATAGCATATACATAATCACGCCCGAGAAGCATATTGAAATCTAACGGGCCTTGTACCACTATAACATCAACACGGACAATCTTCCCACCTAACGAGATAGGATGTCTATCAAAAGCCAATAGTTCATGCAAAGAAGACACAAGCTCAGGAAATCCCAAGACTTTCCAAACTGAGTAGGATAAAATACTTGTAGAGGCTCCTTCATCCACAATACATCGATAAATGTTTGTTGAATTAACTTCAACCCTTATTTGAAAAGGTGCGGCAAAAGGAAGACGAGTCTCAACAAGGTCATTCCAATCAAAGGAAACCATCATAGGGCTTGGAGGGGGTGTGCTCGGAATGAGCTGAATGCCCCCTTGTTCTGAAAGTATTGAACTAGAAATGCTAAAAACATAGTCGGTAAACACGTCACTCCCCAAAAGAAGAGTGGGATCATCTGATGACTGCATTGTCATGACCACTTTCGCAACCAATGTTTGAATAGGCTACGAGACTACATGGTCTAAAGGTACCTCACCCCCCAAAAGAGGAGTGGGATCAGCCGATGACTGCATCGGCATGACCACTTTCGCAACCAATGGCTGAATAGGTTGCAAGACTACATGGTCTAAAGGTACCTCACCCCCCAGAAGAGGAGTGGGATTAGCTGATGACTGCATCGGCATGACCACTTTCACAACCAATGGTTGAATAGGCTATGGGACTACATGGTCTAAAGGTACCTCACCCCCCAGCATAAGAGTGGGATTAGCCGATGACTACATCGGCATGACCACTTTCGCAACCAATGGTTGAATAGGCTGCAAGACTACATGGTCTAAAGGTACCTCACCCCCCAGAAGAGGAGTGGAATCAGTCGATGACTGCATTGGCATGACCACTTTTGCAACCAATGGTTGAATAGGCTACGAGACTACATGGTCTAAAGGTACCTCACCCCCCAAAATAGGAGTGGGATTAGCCGATGACTGCATTGGCATGACCACTTTCTCAACCAATGGTTGAATCGACTGTGAGGAAACCTCAAAAGACTCAKAATCAGAAGAGATTGTAGACAGGGACCACAATCTTTGTACCTCTGGAATTCCAGGGCATAAATGAGTAAGGTGATCTCCCTTACAAAGATTACAAGGGAACTTAGGCTTACATCCTATCTGTCTAGGTTTCTCAACAGAATCAATGCCCCCAGCATGATTGGCAGTGGTTGGTTGCACAACTCCAACATGACTTGCAGAGGTTGGTGATGGGTCGATAACATGACTTGCAGAGGCTACAGACCTATTACTAGTATGACTAGCAATGACTGGAATTTTTCCCCCAACATGACTTGCAGATGGTGGGTGATTTCCCCCAGCATAACTTGTAGAGGCTGGGTGTTGGTCATCAACGTGACTTGCAAATTTTTTCGACCTATCTCCAAAATGACTCACAAAGGTTGGTGATTTCTTCTTCCTATTATTCCCCTTTCTATTTCATTTAGACTTTCGGTTACTAGTAACTATACTTTCACCAGAGGTGAGAGAAGGAGGAGAAGAAGACTTTGTTGATGAAGAAACATCAACACAGATCCCATTACATAAAGTTCTTAACTGAGAAGCATCAAGATCATTTGGGACATTTGGAATGGTACCCAACCAAACCGATAATCCCACATTCAACCCAGGGATGTACAAAGTGGCCATCAACACCAACATTTCCAAAGAAAGGAAAAGCACAAGAATCCCCTTATGAAGGGGCTCCTTAGTTGGTATCACTAGGAACTTTAGCCATGAAGATCTTATGCATAGGTTATCCCCTTGCGGGATCGTTCAAATCTATAAAAGTCTCACACACTGACTCTGAGGAACCAATGGTATCAAAACAATGCCTATAAAAAGGCGGCTCCACGTTTCTAAGCGGAAGACCAAAAAGTCCTCACAACTAGCGGAGTGGGCAGTCTACCACCCTAGGTCAGAGACCCAAAGCCATCATTGACTAACTCACTATGGAAAACTAGGGAGCACAGAGAACACACTAAAAGTTCCTAAAGGAAAATCAAGCAAACGACTAACTAGTTGGAAGAACAGTTACACCAACCAACACTAGAGCAACTTACCGTTGCAAGTGCAACTCGAAAAATGAAGCACCCTCTGGGTATACTCTACAAAGCGTGGCCCGATGTCTGTCCTAGGTACCGTGGTATACCCCCGCAGTCACCTGTGTATGTCACTAGAAAGATAGGCAACTAGGTTGCCAGTGTTGCGAACAGTCACCAGGAGGGTACAGTGGACAGTCTGGTAGAACACAATGAGCAGGGTATCAAGCCCGAAACCTACCAAGGGTATCGAAAGCAAGTGGTCCGAAAGACAACTGAGGACCTCGAACGGATTCGAGACTGACAAAGCTCTATGGAAAATGCAATCGACGGAATCCCAAGACAAGCCCTCTATATATGTTCTCCCCTACGATTGGTCCAGCTTTGGAGGGGTTATCTCTGCTACCTTTCCACATGAGACCTCATGTTTAGACCCTATGTTAGAGGGGGGTCCCGGATAACTTTCATGATACTGGAATTTGACACTCCCTATCACAGATTCTTATGTATGTTTTGCAGCCTTGAACAGTTTCCTCTCCAACCTAAATCAACGCTCTAGCCTAGACTAGTTGATGAACCCTATAAAACATAAAGTCTAGTTGATTTTAATTAGCGTTCTTTTTACTGGATTGATTTACTCAAAAGGGTATGGTAGTGCAACTGATGGTATTAAGACTCTTGTGAAAAAAATGATGAAACTTACATGAACACAGACAAAGAATGATTATATATTTTTTTATTATTATTTTTTTTGAAATGTTTTTAAAATTAGAAGAAAACACAACGTTATGCTAATTTCTTTTTCTTTTTCAAATAACAATGCAAAGAAAATGCTAGGAAAGAAAGAGATCTAACAAACTAATAAAAAAAATTATATTTTCTTCCAATCAAAGCAGAAATAACAAAAGATTCCAAAAAAAACTGATGAATGCACGATTCATGGTGAATTTGTTTTCAAAATGCAACTCATTTTTCATAAAATTTCAAGCTAAAAATAAGTTTAAAAAGCTAGGAAACACAAGAAATATTCTAAATGAAAAGGCAAGCTATAATAGAGTCCAAACCTAGGCTAAGCTGCTATGACAAAGACCAAGAACCCTAAGAGATACAACTCTTGACAAGGAAAAGGATGATTTCTTCTCCTTAAACAAAAATTTTCTCAACAGGTATGTTGTTGATAGTTCAACAACCAGTGTGTGCATGCGAGCTGTGTAAGGCCAGAGCACGTGTACATGCATGTAGACCATATGCAGGCCGTGTGTACCTCTGCAACTCTTCAAAAATGAAAAGACAAGCAATCAAGCACTGGCAGAGACTACTGGTATTGAGAACCAGAATCTCTTGAAGACTCAGAAACTTACTTTGACAGAAAAAGAAAACAATTGAAGGAAAATTTCATAGAATAAAACCAATCTGAGGTGAAACCTAAGCTATAGACTGCAAAAAACAAAGACTAGAAAGAGTTCCAGAAAACCCCTGAGAAGGACTACTTCTGACAAGGAAGAGGATGACTGCCTCTTTAAAAGTAATTTTCTGGAATCTACACATGACTGTCACTTCCTCAGCTAGCGTGTACACGCAGGCTCTGAGAATGCAGGGTGCGGATACATGCGTGTAAACCTTATACAGGCCGTGTGTACCTATGTGGGTCTTGAAAAAATTACATTCAAGCAAAGAAACAGAGATAACTAGTATGGAAGACCACAATCTCTGGTAGCTCAGACTTTTGTAGAAACTTTAAAAACGGGAAAATGAAACCAATTCTTAAAAATACCCAAAAATATGCCCAGGAACCCTAGAGACTTTCCTAGTATGCTCGTCAATTTTGTTGTGAGTGGGAAATCCCTCTACGGACTAGCACTTAAGGTTAGATTATGCATGCAGAAAAGACCTAAAGATCTCTACTTTCTATCATCGTCCCAGACCTAATCCCCATTATTCTTAAGCAAATACATAATTAAATGAGCATACCTTATTACAAGCATTTGATGTAGATCCCTCCTTATGCTTGATCATTTTTTTATTGCAGCTCTCCTCCCAAGGATGACCTGCATTCATATAAAACAAACAACAAACTCCACATGCATTTGATCTATAGATTAATGGGTTAGAGATTTCAATAAACAAGCATACAATAAATCATAAAAACCTCATATGGTGGGATGGGAAAAGTATCTCTTTATTATTAAATTCAACAAATCAACTTACAATGATGAAGTTGGTCGCTGCTCCACGAACCTGGTCTTGGGATCCTCTTCTACTGTCCTCCAACTTCTTTGCTCTATCTTTCTCTTTACACAAGGAAGGCTAAAGGGTTGGGACAAAGGGAGTATGCAATTGGGTATAGTTTCTTTACTATGATTCTCCTCCTCCAAATGGGACCCCTAACCCTTCTTTTATACACTAGAAGAAGCTAGGTATTTGGGCGAACCCTCGGCCATGCATTGCCGGAAGGTTTAGTTAACTCACCTAAAGTTGTGTGTTCCGTCGGAAACTTTCTTTTTTTTGTGCTTTTGTAGGTACACGCGAGTTTTTTTTGGGTTAGCGAGCATGTACATGTGTACAGTAATAGAGCAAGGTGTGTGGGCCTTTATAAAAAGTGTTTTTAAGAAGAGTTGTTCAGCAGTGTTTTGGCAAAGAAGGAATCTGAGATGGCATGATTCTAAGTAAGCCTATATGGTGCAAATTAGGGTTATAACACCAAGCGATGACCGTAGATCAGGCTCCTGGATGACTCCTCAAGGGTGGACTGATGAGCTAGGGACGAAGGCAAAAATAATTCGCAATCATCACAGTCAATAAAACACAGGATGGTCAAGACATCCAGGGATCGAAGGCCATGGGAAATCAACATTGAGCTAAAGGCTATGGGGGAATTTCAGTCATCAACTAGAATGCTAAGACAATCATTTTCTTTACCCAATTAAACATACAGAACTAAAAGAATAATTCATAATAACAATCTGCCATGCAGAAGTAAGGAAGTGTATCGTTGCCCAATCGCTCGTTCTGAGTTGATGTCGTGCCCGCTTCGTGCAACTCCCTCTTGTCGACCGATGAGACTTCACCAGTACCTCCCAGCCAATGCTAGGGGTATTTTTCTTCCCCCTTAGCCCCCCAAGCCACAAAGGGGCCACGCACACTAACCAGAGAATCAGCTAGCTCCCATCTCGCATCGCAAGGCCGAGCTACCACTCCTCGTCGAGCTGGGTATCCCAACTCCCACAAGCTAATTTAGTTAAGTATAAATTTATGCAGCGTAACGTTATGCATCACAGAATCAATCCATCATCCTTCTCCTCCCTCCATTATATAGATTTTCGAAGTCCTTTCCCTTTCCAAAATTCCATTTAATTTAATGTTTAATAATTTAATTCAAAAAACTATTCCCCTTACATGTGTCATCCATCCCCTTCATTCCTCCATAAATTAATTTCATTAATTAATTAATTATGCCTATTTCTCTCACTCACCTAAAGGCACTCCTAGAATCGCTCCTAGGTGTCCCCATAATTCCTTACAAGTTTTAATGACTTTCCCCCTTATTAATTTACTAGTTGAGTTTAAATTAGAAAGTTCTTAAATGCTAGATATCTTACTAAGTTAGACTTTTGTTTTTTCCTTGTGTTTCCCCCTTTCTTTTTATGTTTCCTGCTTTTTCCTAGTTTCCTAATTATTTTATATTTCCCTCTTCCCCTTTTTATTTAAACTCAAAAAGGCATGTGCAGAAACTTACCCTTTTCCCCCTTTTTTTATTTTTAATGAATAATTTTATTTTTTTTAGCATAATATAGTAAAACAATTATTTCCCCTTTTCATATTTTTTCCCAAAAGATTTTTTATAAATCAATTTAATTTCTTACCCCCTTCTTGTCACAATATTAATGAAGATTATCATTATTATTTATTATATATAGATACATAGATAGATAGATAGATAGTTAAAATTTTTATCACAAGTATAATTTAGACCTAGACTTTATTTTCCTAGGCTGGGCGACATTTTATAAGGGGAAAAGTTTTAAATCTTCCTTAACACGTTATTCGTCCTAAAGCCATCTAGGTTTATCCATTTATTAAATAACAACGTGACGTGTCTTTCAGGACAGACTAGGTGCTCCAAGGGTGTCACTCGCCTCTTTTTGTTTCTCTTGCGCAATGTGCCCTTCAGGACGCCTACGTGCTCCAATGGTGCCACTCATCTCCTTTCATTTTTCTTGCAATACCTTCCCTTCAAGACGCACTACGTGATCCAAGGGTGCCACTCACCTGCTTTCATTTTTCTTGCTCGACGTGCCCTTCAGGATGCACTACGTGCTCCAAGGGTGCCACTTGCCTCTTGACTGACTTGGTAGACATCTAAAACCCCTGGAGTCAATACTCCACTAGGTGATCTCATGGGAGACTAAGGGCCTCTAAATAATAAGGCCCATGCCTTATTGTGTGCCCCTTAGAATCATCGTGAGCGACTGTCGCAGTCGGCCCTCACAACATCGTGGGTCTTCTCAAACTAGCTAGTCGTTAACCTATAGTTTGAGCCACGACGGGAGTGCTAGTAGTTTGTGGCAGGGCTTTTTTCCACACCTCTCCCTCAACGTCTCTGGTAGTCGTGCATGACCCCTTTACTCCACATGTGAGTCTAGTCGGCAAGCTATCGCCAGCCTGCATCATCAACGAATCATGTCAGAAATATATCCATATCATATCATCTAATTAGATGCACTAATATCACATATGAAACCATCAAACCCCAATGGTTCATTCCCAGACTCGATCCAGAGTCCAAGGGGTTCCATCAATGCCTATGCATCCTCGAGGTCCAAAATCGTGCACACTTAGTAAAACCGAGTCAATAGCACATGTCTATGTCCATGCAGCAAAAAAACATGTCATCAACCCATAATGCCTCATAATCATAATCAAATGCCCAAAAATATTATAATTCGAATCACTTGTGAGCAAGTGTCCTCAAGGATAAGTTGCTTAGTGCACGCAAGAGCGGGATGTTACAGGTTTGGTGAAGTCCTATCAAGTTTTAAATGATATGGGATACGACATGATCTTAGTCGTCACTCTTTAAAAATTGTTTCCCCGATCCACCACCACCTGGAGGTAGTACCGTATCTCGATTTCAATGACAGCTTGGGATTCTTACGAGGTTTGTCCAAAAACCCTAAGGTAGGTCATTCCTCAAACCTAGTTTTCTCTTGTAAGAATCTTTCGTTGTGTTCAATGAGCTCTCTAATGAGTATTGCGATGTGTATTATGTTGTCATGGTTATACAATGCAAGGAACCATCATGTAGGCTTACTTTGTGCAAGGAGCCACCCATTAAACTTGCT
>ML778112.1:55413-79587 GCA_009831015.1 Picea engelmannii | reverse complement strand
AAAAAAATAGTGCATTGTACTCCATCTTATTCTTTATTTTTAAATCGAGGAATCTCGAGCTTTAATTTTTCATAACAAAAATTCTAATTATGTATTTTTTAAATATAATTATTATAATTATGTATCTTTTTGTTTTAGTACTTATTATAAATGATTATTTTGTTGATTTATGTTTAAATAAATTGCTTAAAATAATAATCAAAATATTACCATACATATATATATATATATATATATATATATAAAATAATTCCTAAAATATCAACAAAATAAATATAAATAATTGAACAAATTTAAACAATAATAATAAAAATGATATTAAATAAATAAATAAATTATTAAATAATTATATTATTTCTTTTTTTTTAAGAAAAGGTATTCCGTTTAAATGAGATCTCTAATAACAATATATTGTATCAAAAAACAATATTTTATATTTTACACCAAATTTCTAATAACATTATATCGAGAAAAAAAAAATTTATAGTTTAATTGATATTAAAATATTTTAAATTTTCCAAATGACATAAATATCTTTCATATATTTATGACAGATTTTAGTAAAAAAAAAATAATTTTGATAAAAAAATTTATTTCATTATAAAATATAAAAAGAAAACACCATGGCATGAAAGAATTTGTCACATTTGTGACACTGACACTGAAAGGGTTAAATATGAAAAACACTTTCTCCTAGAGTGTCCTTGTATGAACACAACAGTTGTACGAGAACACGTTAGTTGTATGAATCTATCCACACAAAGAATACCACAAAATTGATCAGGCTTAATCATAAATGGATTTCAATTAAATATTTTACTACTATAAATCATAATTTCTTTTAACCCCTTCCTTTGTGTTTTCTTGACAATCGCAGTTTGCAACACCAATAAGCGGAATGCATAAATGCATATTCTAATTTTATATATGCTTATTCGTAAGAAATAGATTTTACAATTTAAAATCATATGCTATCAATGTCCTTAGAAAAAGTATGATTCTAAATTTCCTTCTATATAATATAAATTGTCTTCTATGTAATATATCATATTAGTTAAAAGTTTCTACCTTTTTCACAAAGGAAATATATATATATATATATATATATATATATATATATATATATATATATATATATATACTTTGTCAGAAATTCATTCTCGTAACATATCGAACACAAACGAACCTTAACATATCGAACAAAAACCAACCTTCTCATGCGATGAACATTCCCCCACATTGCAATCTCATGAACAAAACCAGACGTTACAACATGATGAACATAGTAATGTTGCAATGTGTCGAACTTAGTAATGTTGCACAGTGACGAACACAGTAACATTGCACTCTAAGGAACATACTAATGTTACAAACTGATGAAAATAATAATGTTGCAATGTTACGAACATAAAATGACGTCACAATGTGATGAACATAGCCATGTCATCATAATGTGGATAGTAACAATCACGTCGCAATTTCATGAACATCAATAGACATTACAATATGTCGCACATTTCCCTATTGTCGCAATGTGATGAACATTTCCTCATGTTGCAATGTGATGTACATATCTCGACGTCGCAATGTGACAAACATTTTCAAACGTCGCAATGTGTCAAACATAGTAATGTTGAAATCTACCAAACATTGTAATGTCACAATGTGATGAACATAGCCCCAGCATTGCAATGTGACAAATATAAATGAACGTCGCAACGTGATGAGCATATCCCTTTCATCGCAATGGGACAAACACATCCTCACGTTTCAATGTGATGCACATATCATGACATTGAATTTTGACAAACATTTTCAGACGTCGCAATGTGATGAACATAGCCATGTCATCATAATGTGGATAGTAATGTCACAATGTGACGAGCATCAAAAAATGTCACAGATCTCCCTGTCTTCGCAATGTGACAAACATGTCCTCACGTTACAATGTAATACGTATATCTTCACGTCGCAATGTGACAAACATTTCCAAACGTCGCAATGTGTCGAACATAGTAATGTTGCAATCTACCAAAAATAGCAACGTCACAATGTGATGAACATATCCCTGTTGTTGCAATGTGACGAACATATCCTCACGTTCCTATGTGATGTAGATATTGTGACGTTTCATTGTGATAGTCATTTTTAGACGTTGCAATGTGTCATGCATTGCCTTGTCATCGCAATGTGACGAACATTGCCTCACATTGCATTGTGATGCACATATCCCAAGGTCGCAATGTGTCAAAAATTTCCAAACACCGCAATGTGTCGAACATAGTAACATTGTAATCTACCAAACATAGTATCATCGCAATGTGACGAACATAGCCTTGTCGTCACAATGTGACGAACATAAATGTACATCGCAATGCGACGAACATTTCCCTCTCATTTATATGTGACAAACATATCCTCTCATTCCAATGTGACGCACATATCCTGACATTGTATTGCGATAGACATTTCCAAATGTTGCAATGGGACTAACACAACCCATTGTCATAATGTGATGTACACAACTGAATGTGGCAATGTGACAAACATAGACCAACATTTCAATGAGACGAACATTTCCCAACATCACAATGTGATGAACATAACCCATTGTTGGACTGTGACAAATCTATTCCAACACCATAATGTGACAAACATAAACCCTTCATCGTAATTTGATGACCATAACATTACGATGTCATGCGATGAACAAAAGCTAATGTCACAATGTGACGAACGAAACCTGATGTTACAATGTGATGAACAAAACATGATTAACATTGCAATGCAGTAGTGCCATAGTAAACTATGGTTAAACATAATCAACATGGTCCACCATAATCAGATCCACATGGTCAACAAAGTTTACCCATGAACATGGTCAACCATAACAAAACCTGATCAACCACAGTCAACCATGGTCATGTTCAACCACAATCAACCATGGTGAAGGACAACCATGATCAACCATAGTCAACGTTTCCTTCTCAAAGTCAACCAAGGTCTACAAAAGTAAACCATGGTCATGGTCAACCATAGTCAACCATGGTCATTATCAATTAATGTATTAATACTTTAATAATGTATTAGTAATTTAACATGTTACATTAAAAATTAATGTATCAATACTTTAGTTTTTACATTAGATTAATGCAATATTATATTATTATTGTATTAATATTTTAACAATGTATTACTAACATCATTAAGGTAGATGTATTACTACTATATTAATGTATTATTGTATTAAGGTAAATTTAACACTGCATTAATACTTTATTAATGTTTTAATGTATTAATATTTTAGTAATGTCCACTAACAATATATCAACCACTTTTATAAAGTAATTGTTGCTAGTTTTAATTATTGTTAGAATATTTTTATCATAAATATTTTATTTATTATATTTTTATTTAAATATAAAATTAATAATTTTTTTATCTTTTTATATAATTATTTTTATATTAAAAATATCTATCAAAATTTTCATTCATATAAATATTTTATTTTATTATATAATATTATTAGTTTTTATAAGTATTATATTTTTTTTTAATTTAAAATATGATAATATAAAAATTATCTATTTTACATCTTTATACGACATCTTTATAATATTTTTATTTTTATATGATAAAAATCACATTTCATAAACTCTCATAGAAACTCTTTCCAAAACTTTTCAGCTAAAATTATCATGTTGTTCTACTTTATCTTCTTAATTACACCCAAAGACATATACTTATTGGAAATGGACACATTTAATCATATTTTAATCATAAATTTCAATTGTATGGTTATGAATTGAAGATGTTGGCATATTCTTCGTAGTCCTTCCAAATCAATGAATGAAATTCCAGGTTCATAACTTTCTTGCATTTTTTAGGACTTCAGTTAAACTGTTTACCTTTTAACATTTACTTAATATGATTAAAGAATCATTGTGTGACTATCTAATTTCCACTTTCTAATGAATAGCGAACTTACTTGAAATTATAAATTTACTTTAATATTAATTTTTTTCTCTAAATTTACATTTCTGCCACGTTTACACTCAACGGCCATAATTGCAACCTTTCTTATTCTTTGTTATGGCGTCGATTTCAAGAAAATGATCATCGGTTCTTGTTGATATGCAAGACAACCGACGGACTCCTATCCATATCTCCATATCTGAGATCGTCCTTGTCATATATGTGTGTCAAAACTAATGAGAGAAATATGAGGCTAATTGCTTCAGAGTCAATCACATATGTTTCCACTAAATTCGTGTTGTCCTATACAAGGAGGAGCCTTGAAACAATCAGCCTCTGATATCTCTATATGTCAGCATATGATCTTAACATAGCTCATTTTAGCTGGTTCTTGTTCGCCTATCTGAATAGTACATTATTAGCAACATTATTAACTACTGAGTGCATATACTAGCACAACCACAATGAATTACTATAACAGATTTTATTTACAAACCTTAATTACGCCGAAAGGCGTACACCTATTGACCATGGGCACATTTAATAGGTTTTTAGTGCTTAATCAGTTTTGTATGGACAAGATTAAATATTGATGGAATGTTCTTAGTAGTCCCAATAAATCAATGGTTGTGATTTCAATCACTAACTTCCTCACTATTATAAAGACATCAGTTTACATGTTTATTTTTTTACTTTTACTTAATCATATTTAAAATTTACTATGGTGGCTAGCTGATTGCCACGTATGAGTGATTAGGGTTTCATTTTCTAGGCCAACCTAAACCTTTGGCCTTCACCAGCCACGTTCTGGGCACACTGCCTCCTTTCAGCCAACTCCTTCCGACTCCTTTCGTCCACCTCTGGGCTGTTTCTCTTTGCCGACGGTTCAAGTTTTGCAAGTCGTCCTTTTGGCATTCACCAGCCACAAATTTGTCGTTGTGCTAGTTAAGGTTTATGTTAAAATTAGGTTTAGTAAATTAAATATGCTTTTATATCTTYATCAGCTACAATTATGTAGTTGTGCTATTCTTATCCAATGTTGACACAACTTCAAAAACTTCTTTGGATTAGCAAATTCGCAAATTCTTTTGCTATCTAAAACGAGTCGTGTACGCTTCCATAACATGTGGGCACAACTAGAGAGACTTCTTTGGATTAGTTGCAATGAACTTTATTGAGTATAACATGTAACAACTTCAAAGACTTCTTTGATGCACTAATGRACTGACAATGAAAAGATAAGGTGAACGCCGGTGAATACACATTCCGCGTAAGGTCTACGTCGTTCACATAAACAAAATTCCTGCCCCCACACCGACTTGCCGAACGGGGAAATTGCAAACTCATAAAAACTTTACGCGCATTGATGGACGAGAAGAGGTTTCAATATAAAAGATAAGGTGAACGCTCGTGGATACACATAATCAACATAATCAAAATCCCACTATATTCAACCCTTCAAATGAAATGCAATCAAATGTTTAAGCTTAAAGTTGCCCTTTAAAAATGAGCTCGTGAACTGAAGGAACTGACAAGATTGATGGTTGCATCCAAACCTCACCATATAGAACATCATCCAATGAAATTAAATCACTGTTCAACAAATTGAAATCAAATCAAATATTGTGTTACTTTTACTTCCAGAGTTTGGAAAGTGACAGCCGCCTAGGATTGGAATTTCAAAGTTCGTCGAATTTGACGCTCTACACCATTAAAATGCCCGTTTTGTCGATTTCAAAGAAAAAAGTTGACGATTGCACAAAATTTTGAACCATATTTGACGGGTAAATGGATCTGTGACTAGCAAATCTGTCTGTGGTGGAAAAATACGACAAATTCAAATTGATCGGTGACAGACAATTCAAATTTTTGAACCGTATTTGATGGGTAAATGGATTTGTGACTAGCAAATCTGTCTGTAACGAAAAAATATGACAAATTCAAATTGATTCGTGACCGACAATTCAAAATTTTGAACTGACGGGTAAATGGATCCGTGACTGGCAAATCCGTCTGTGACGGAAAAATACGACAAATTCAAATTGATTTGTGACCGACAATTCAAAATTTTGAACCATATTTGATGGGTAAATGGATCCGTGACTGGCAAATCTATCTGTGATGGAAAAATACGACAAATTGATCCATGACCAACAATTTTCCTGTCAAATTCCATCCCTGCAGCCGCCTTGCAGGACGAGGACTATCTGTTAACTGCATTCATATCTGGACACGACTTTGGCATGTTCTGAACTCAACAAGTTTTGGATATTCAAATCGTGCCTAAAACCTAGGCACTTTGTCTATTAGTCCATTAATATTCTATTAAGCAACTATATAGGGATCTCTATTCAATAATAGAGTGACAGAACTACAGTTTTGGGGAACATTGTCGGCATGTATGTACCTCCGGCAAACCTTAAACACCATATAGATTTGCTATAAATCTCTACTCTGGAACAGAGCCGAATGGACTCGGTTATTTATTCCTGTCCCCACACTCACTTGCAAGACGGGGACTTGCAAAAACATAACAACTTTATGTGTAATTACTCAAATAGTGATGAGGAGAAGAGGTTTCAATATAATCTTAGAGTTTTTGTTTGTTTAGATTTAACTCGTGATAACAGCTATGTGTACACGTGGGATGAGGTTTTGAACATTTACTCTCATTTAGATTTAATGATCAAATTTGAAGAGTTACTTTCAATTTTAACTTAAAGCCTATATAATGATTCAATCTATAAAAAGTTGAAAATGTAGTTGTAATTTAATTAAGTAAACTAAATATGAAATGTCTAAGTAATTTGAAGAATGTTGTCAAGTTAATATTGTGAATTGGAATGATATATTGAATCTGAGAATAATATTGTACTTCAAGTTGGACATTTTCAAAGGTTTTAGGTTAAAGGTTCTACCAAATGATATTGTTTTTCGGAGATATTTGCTTCAAACTCGGAGAAATTGTTGGATTAGTTGATTTGCGTGATTATTTATGTATAATCCCCGTGAGGTTTTTAGCAGGTTGAATCTATTTTTGCATTCAGAAATGGATTTTGAACAACAAAAAGTAGTGATTTGTGTAAATTTATATCAGCAAATTTCGGTTAAAAAAGTCATTTTGTAGAACAGCTAGGCAATGCCTTTGCAAATAAGTAGTCTAAACGTTCTACCTTTTGGTTGTTTTTCAACAATTTTTTCGGTTTGATTTTGCTCGAATCCGGCACGCTGATTCCATTTATGCATTCAGAAATGCAATTTAAACAACAAAAAGTAATGATTATGTCCAAATTTACATCACTTGGACAAAATGACTATTTTCTATTGTTTAAATTACACTGCAGAAAAACCCTGGGGCACTCTGATTATACCAATTTAATCACTCAAATCTGTATATCCAACCATTCATCACCAGATTTCGAACAAACCAAAAGGTAAAATTTTTAGACTACTACCATTTAAAATGTGTATAAAAATTTTACCCAATTCTAAATCATTCCAAAACTAATTTCTAAGTTAGCTCCCTCTTCTTACACTCATTGGTTTTGTATTCCTGAAACTCTTAAGATCTGGGGTTTTCAAGTAAATTTTATTTTGTGTTGAAAATCGAACCCATGAGCTTTACACAGGCCAATTCGAGGGACACATCCATAACTGGGCTAATTAGTTCCACAATGGTTACCATCAGGAAACCTTGTTGTTTTCATGACAATCTATACTGTCAGCAGATGCCATTTGGACTAACTCGTTTAGACCGTAGAATCACGTGTAGTCACATTCCGTGAGATAGTCACATCATCTGATACACCTACGTCTGTACAGGTGGAATTTGACGTCCTATGGGACGTATTTTTTATTTCAACCCGTATTTTACACGTAGATAAAAAATCTACACGTCAATGATGACATCCATTAAAATGCCAAACACATCAAATTGACGTTTAAATACATAGATTAACCGTCAAAATTTTTAGTAGGTATTTAGTATTACATAAACCACCTTAAACACCTTATAGGTATTTATTGGTTAAATTTAAATTTAAAATATTTAAATTGTATAATATATATCTTAATATATATTATTATTAATGTTTTATTATTATTATGAGGTTTTTATTTGTCATTGAATATATATTTTTTTAAATTTTCAATATTTTTATAATATAGTATATTAAAGACTGTGACTTGTGACTCATAATTTCTAAGTATGGTTATCATGTATTAGTTGGTAGAATTATTTTATAGTAACATATAATAATAATAATAATGAGATATTTATAGCAAGGTGGCATGGTGAACGATTTTCTTGATGGCATCTGGACAATATTAGTTGAGGGAGTAAATGAACAATGAAAGTGCCCACATTCCAAAGGTGGAGCCGGTCTTCTCCACTCTAGCCCCCAAGACTGTCATTTGCAATTGCAAGTTCTTGGGTAACAAGTTTTCTCCTCTCTGAAATTATGGCTTCATGCTAAGCAAGTGAAACCCAAACCCTACCAAGATCCAAGGATTAAATAGACGGAAACAATGGCTTCGAGACTTGGGTCATCTAATTCCTCCACCCTTTCAGAGCAGCACCAACTAGAGGTACATTCATACTCTGTATTTAAAATCAATGTTTTCTTGTTTTCCATGATTATTTGTGATTTGCCATGGTTTTTCCTCTTTTAATGGTTAATCCATGTGTCATTCATGAGTAATATTTTAATGGTTAATCCTCTGTCATTCATGAGTAGTTACTAACTTACTAGTTACTAAGGGGAAAGAAACTACACTCAAGTTAACCAACTCATTCCAAAATCATATTTATATTTTGAAAATACCTTTTAATTCATTGTTTTTCTTGGATTAGTTCTATGTAGGGCACCAGGTTGGACACAATCATTTACTATAGTATAGTATAGTGAGTGTTGTTAAGGATAATATTCTTGGTAAATTTAAGAGACATAAATCATATTTCTATTCCAAAAATCTCATTTAATTCACTGCTTTTCTTGAATTGGAAGGGTAGACACTATATTCTTATTAAAGTTTAAATGAGACATAAATCATATTTCTATTTAGGAAATCCCCTTTAATTCAGGGATTTTCTTAGATTGGTTCAATCTAAGGTACTAACACAGTCATTTATTTTATAGCATAGTAGAGTGATTGTTGTTGTTGTGGATTAAAGTTAAAAGGAGACATTATATTTTACCTATGCGATTATTTTGAATTGTGAAAACATGTGTGATTTGAATATAGAAATTTCAACATTCCTAAATTAAATTTTGTAATCCTCTGCTATTGGTATACAAATTTCAATGGCATATGAGAATAAGTTATAATTTTATAATCTTGTACTACAGGTACTATAGGCATATTTGACCATAAACTTGAGATTGTAAATAAATCTCTACCCTTGATACATATATTCTTAAGCTCAAATAGCTCAAATGAAATTTCTCTTCTATTGACATTGACCTTCATATGTCTTAGGCATACATTCGAGCATTAATAACTCTTTAAAACTAGATTTTGGAGCTATGTATTATGTAATATTCCACAATATTGTTTTGATAATATAAATTAAGTTACAACCTAGAATATTAATGATTTTCTTGAGCTTGTTTTTTATTATTATTTTATTAAAAAAAATTGTATAGTAAAAATAAAAAAAAATAGGAAAAAAATTATAACAATAAAATTTTCATATAACATACAAAATAATTTAATTGGAAGGGGAAATTTGAAATTCCAGGCTTGCTTCTATATATCTCTACTTTTGTAGATCTCATTGACACTAACAACAATTAATCATCACTAACTCCATTTTAAATAGCCCTGATCATCTTCTCGTGGTTAATGGCAGGCAATTATCGAGAATCCCACCAGTCAAAGGCTCACGTTTCCAAGGATTAAATTACCATCCTCAATATTGGTTAATGGTAGGCAATTATCGAGAATCCCACCAATCAAAGGCTCACATTTCCAAGGATTAAATTACCATCCTCAATACGCCAAAATGATTCAATTTCTGTTAAAAGGGACAAACAATCCAGCATTAATAATACCACACGTATTCCCTGGTCCCTCTAATGATACTGCCTTGATTTGGTTTCAACTTTGATACAAACAGGGTTGGGAAACTTTGGAATCAGGATCAGCGATTTGCATTCACGTGAAGCCTTGCTTCTCTCTTTTTCCAGTTGTCTGCCACCACTAGCAACCTCAAAAACCCTAAACCTTCATTTCTCATTATGGTATGCATCGTGATTCGAAAACACTGTGACCTATTTCTCATTTATTGAATCAACCAATAGTGGAGGTGATAATATTAGGCCATATTACGTATAAATAATGAGCAGTGTAGACCTGTACCCCACTGCACAGTTGCCCAAATACTTTCCCCTCCACTGTCCACATGAATCTCTCAATTAAACAACAATATTCCCCATCTTTTAGCTTAACAATCTTTTTCAATTATCATGACCTCAAACAAATACATATTACAACGTTCTCTGCTTTCGTTTTGCAAGTATCTTTACAAATAAATATCTTGACGCATCTCCAATGAGGATCATCTATTCTTTATTAGTGGCGCATAACTTAAGCTTCTACATTATGGCAGAGAGACTTTGTTCCATGATTCTTCTCTAAAGTAAACCAATTTCACGTTCCTTCTGTATAAAAATATGTTTTTATATGTACTTTCCAAGCCTTCTAGATAAGGAATCCCCCAACTGAATCACTTCAGCCCGCTTTTAAATATGTCATACCAGATGCTCCTATGTACATATAACACGGATTATGTTTTTTTGCTCTTTGTATTTTGGAATGGATATGTACTCCAACTCACATAAATAAAGAAGTGTTTGCCTTGCCTATAACATTGTACCAAGATTTATAGTAATGTATATAATGCTATAACACCTTTTACTTAAAGAATAGTATAAACAATTGTTTAAATTTTATTCAATATTATTTTGAATGTTTTTAAATGTAAATTTGAAATTTTGATTTTGTTTATGATAATAAAGGTTTGTACTTAGAAATTTATCCTTCTTGACTCTAGAGTTAAAATGGATATATACTTGTATATACTATTTTATATTAATATTAATAAATAAACTATAAATTAAATTTATGATATCTATCCTATAATATTAATATTAAATATCGTATTCATTATTAATATATGATAATGTTTTGTTAATTTTTATTCAATTAGTTATTCAAATTTATTTTTATTTTTCGATTTTCATGTTCAGTGTGTTCCGTGATATACATTTTGCACCCAACACTTTCGTCATATACATTTTTCACCCAACAATTACAGAGTCGAGGGTTTTCATTTTTCATGTCCAGTCTCTTCCGTGATATACATTTTGCACTGAACATTTTTGTTATATACATTTTACACCCAACAATTACGGATTAGTGGGTTCATATTTATAGTCATGCTTATGTATCACCAGTCCGACCCCCAACATGAGATTTAGTAATTTATAGAATATTATAACATTGTATCAAGATTTATAGTAATTCATATAATGTTATAACACCTTTTACTTAAAGAATAGTATAAACAATTATTTAAATTTTATTCAATATTATTTTTTAATGTTTTTAAATGTAAATTAGGAATTTTCATCTTGTTTATGATAATAAAGGTTTGTGCCTAGAAATTGATCTTGACTCTAAAATTAAAATGGATATATACTTGTATATACTATTTTATATTAATATTAATAAATAAACTATAAATTAAATTTTTGATATCTATCCTATAATATTAATATTAAATATCTTATTCATTATTAATATGTGATAATGTTTTGTTAAATTTTATTCAACTAATTATTCAAATTTATTTACATTTTTCATTTTTAATGTCCAACTTGTTTTGTGATATACAATTTTTCACCCAACACTTTCGTCACATATATTTTGCACCCAACAATTAGGGAATGGTGGGTTGAGTCAGGGGTTCACATTTATAGTAATGCTTATGTATCACGACTCCAACCCCAACCAACCACAATTATTTAAATTTTATTCAATCTTCTTTTTTAATGTTTTTAAAAGTAAATTAGGAATTTTGTAATTTTGATTTTGTTTATGATAATAAAGGTTTGTACCTAGAAATTGATCATTCTGTTTATTTTTATTTTTTATTTTTCATGTCCATTTTGTTCTGTGATGTATATTTTGCACCCAACAATTACGGAGTGCGGGGGTTGACCTAGTCGTGGATGAGATTTAGTAATTTATAAAATATTATAACATTGTACCAAGATTTATAGTAATTTATATAATGTTATAACATTTTTTACTTAAAAAATAGTATAAACAATTATTTAAATTTTATTCAATATTATTTTTAATGTTTTTAAATGTAAATTTGAAATTTTGGAATTTTGATTTTGTTTATGATAATAAAGGTCTATACCTAGAAATTGTTCCTTCCTGACTCTACAGTTAAAATGGATATATATTTGTATATACTATTTTATATTAATAATAATAAATAAACTATAAATTAAATTTATGATATCTATCATATAATATTAATATTAAATATCGAATTCATTATTAATATGTGTTAATGTTTTGTTAAATTTTATTCAATTAATTATTGAAATTTATTTTTATTTTTCATTTTTCATGTCGAGCCTGTTCCGTGATATACATTTTTCACCCAACACTTCCATCATATGCACTTTGCACCCAACTGGCGTAATAGCGGGTTCATACACCCAACACTTCCCTCATATACATTTTGCACCCAACAATTATGGAGTGCGGGTTCACATTTATAGTCATGCTTATGTATTACAAGTCATATACATTTTGCACCCAACAATTACGGAGTGCGAGTTCACATTTATAGTCATGCTTATGTATCACAAGTCCGATCCCGAACCCCCACAACAACATGAGATTTAATAATTTACATAATAGTATAACATTGTACGAAGATTTATTTATATAATGCTATAACACTTTTTACTTAAAGAATAGTATAAATAATTATTTAAATTTTACTCAATATTATTTTTAATGTTTTTAAATGTAAATTTGGAATTTTGGAATTTTGATTTTTCTTATGATAATAAAGGTTTGTACCTAGTAATTGATCCTTCTTGACTCTAGAGTTAGAATGGATATATACTTGTATATACTATTTTATATTAATATTGATAAATAAACTATAAATTAAATTTATGATATCTATCATATACTATTACTATTAAATATCGTATTCATTATTAATATGTGATAATGTTTTGTTAAATTTTATTCAATTAATTATTCAAATTTATTTTTATTTTTCATGTCCAAAGTTCCCTAATATAGATTTTGCACCCAACATTTCAGTCATATACATTTTGCACCCAAATGTGATAATTTTTTGTTAAATTTTATTCAATTAATTATTCACATTTATTTTTATTTTTCATTCATTTTGCACCCAAATGTGATAATTTTTTGTTAAATTTTATTCAATTAATTATTCACATTTATTTTCATTTTTCATTTTTCATTTTTCATGTCCAACTTTTTCGTGATATACATCTTGCACTCAACACTTCCTTGATATACATCTTGCACCCAACACTTCCGCCATATACATTTTGCACCCAACAATTATGGACTCGGGGGTTCACATTTATAGTCATGCTTATGTATCATGAATCCGACTCACAGCAACATTAGATTTAGTAATTTATAGAGTATTATAACATTGTACCAAGATTTATAAATTAAATTAATGATATCTATTCTATAATATTAATATTAAATATGGTATTCATTATTAATATGTGATAAAATTTTGTTAAACTTTATTCAATTAATTATTCAAATTTATTTTTATTTTTCATGTCTAGCATGTTTCGTGATATACATGTTAAGTAAACATTTAAGGCTCCGAGGCCTGTTAGGTAAACATTTAAGACTGTCAGAACCGTCCAAGGTCTCGCGCTGTGTAAACATTTAAGAAAGAATGCGTGTGGCAGGCCTCTTTACGTACATTAAGTATTTGATAATAATAAAAAATAGACAAACCTTGAATACTCTAGCATATCAAACATTGGTATAAATTTAGCTAGCAGAAAATGCTAAGACAAACATTCGAACTAATGCTAGCATTAATCCACCTTCAAGCAATGCATAAAAAATATATATGATTCAAAAAGACCATGTACGATAAAAAAGTTTGGATATGCTAAAATATAAAACATCGGGAATAGTGAAGCCGGCAATAAGACCTCCAATCTGTTATCTAATCAGATCATGACATATATGGTACTTTTTATTATATAAAAATCAATGTTTTTTGTTCCCTAGTTCCAACATTAAATATTATGCAAATATTTGTGGTCAAAGGACAAACTAATACGAGGTCAACTAATTATCGATCGCTATAGTCCCTCTATGCCTACGACAGGGACTAATAATCTGATTCCAATGTGATTCATTCATATATATTAAAAAATATTTGCAATGTTAATCACATCTTACAACATGATTAGATGTTATCTAACTTCAGCTTTTAAATGTGTCATGGCATATGTTCCTCTGTACACAGAACATTTCAAAGAAACTTAGGTTTCTGTGTAAAGCAAAAAGATAGTATGAATTGATCAGATTAAAAGACAAATATTAGCAATCAAAATGATAACATTATCATAATGTAATTTGTACAAAGAGTAGTTGGGAAGCCTGCATAGGTGTTGTAGAGTTCTTGCCTTGCTCTCCCAAGGAAGATATATGGTATATCACTCTTTCCAATTCTTCATGTATTTACACATAACTAGTTATAGATCAATCTCGAAGTGGTCGAATAAGTGGTTATAGATCAACGCAAGTTGAATGGATGAACCTGGTAGATTGAATAGGGAGTACCTAAGGGAGAGCCTATTCAGACACTCCCTATTTAGGGAGTTTAGGCTAGATACCTTTTTTAGTAACTCTTTTGAACTTGGCTATAGAATTTCATGGTAGATGTATAACTATAGTAATTGGTTCACTGCTATGGTGCTTTTTTTTCCTAAGTGTTATTTTGGACTGACACTCTGGCAAGATCTTTTGGAAGGTTTTATTTTTTTTTTTTGGCCCGGGACCCATTTATTTTGACTTAATTTTTTGGATATGATATCAACTCGAGAGTCTGGCCCACTTCTTTGGAGTAGACTTGGCTTTGTACCGACATCATTTTGATTGGGGGAACCAGTTCAGATCATGTCATGGGAGGCCAGTGCCCCTTTGGGCGCTGCAGACGAGGTGACCTAGGAGCGTGATGGTTTCATTGACACCATTGATTATCTGGGCAAAGATCTAGGCGGAGTTAATAACTTAAATGAATCATTAACTCATACACTTAATTCTCCTCTTCCACCTTCCTTGGCATTCACTAGGGTGGAGACAAAGGATTCACCGATTACCGACCCCACATTTCCGGATTTACATTCTGAGGGACATCTGGGCTATGAACATACCAAGCACAAGGCTTGTAACTGGGGTAATATTTCCAACAACAGACTGGGTTCAGTCCCTTTTCAAGGGATTCTAGAGGTAGATCCCATACCAGTGGTGACTTCCCTCGAGACTCCCAGTGTGAAGCACGCAAGGAGTAAGACCTCGGGTAAGGTCTAGAAGCCAAAGAAACAACGACGATGACTGGTGATCGGGATGGAAATTGGGTTGGAGGAAACATGTCAACTGTCACTCTGTGCTTTAGTTGGATGTTTTTCTTACAAGGCTAGGAGCTCTATCACTTTTCACGATTGGATGCACTCCAACTGGTTTTTCAATTTCGGGCTATATGCCGAAGAACTGGACCCTCAATTTTGGTTGGTTCGGGTTAGTTTTCAACTCCCCGGAAGATGCAGAACTTATACTTTCCAGCTTCTGGGCATTTGAAGGTGGCAGCATCATGTTAAAGAGATGGTACACAACCTTCGACCCCGTTATGGAATATTTCAGCCATCGCCACATTTGGGTTCTACTCCCGAGGCTTCCACTTAACCTGTGGAACAAGCCGAGTTTGAGGTCTATTGGTAATCTACTTGGTCACTTCCTCAAATTTGATGAGAAGTGTCTTAGCTCCCAGGACAAATGCATGGTGCGAGTCTTGGTTGAGATTGACATTCACACCGAGCTGATGGAGTCTTTGGAACTTGAGTGGCGCGGTGAGATTATGATCTAACAACTGGACTACTTGGGGATCCCCTTTCGCTGCTCACACTGTCATAAAATGGGTCACCTTAGGAATGATTGCACTTTCAAGTCTGGTTTTGGGAGGTCAGAGGATAATTTGGAAGAGAAACACTCTGCTATTTATACGAGTGAAGAGAAGGATGCTGGCATGGTTACTTTTGCGGTGGATAATGAAGTAGCTTATGATGGCGAAATTTCGGGAATGCTCATTGGTAAGTTGAAAACCTTCTGCCCAAATATTTTTTTCAAATTATTAGTCTGGGAAAGAGACTTCTTAGAAAGCTCCACAGACCTGAATAAAGTGACTACTTATGCTCTTTCTACCTTTACTAAATAACTATCCTCGACTAGTCTTCGAGCTTCTGCTCCATTAGAGACACCTTATGTCCCTCCTTGTGCTTCTCATCAGTCACCACAGTCGGTTGATTCTTTTCCACCGACCCAACATGTTAACCCTTCCCCTTTACTAGAATGACACACAGGGCTCTACCGCTCTCATTACAGCTGTTGTTTCCCTGGGTCCCTCCCGTAGTGATTCAGATAGCCCTACTCTAATACCTATTTACTTGGATTTAGAAGCACAGTAGGGGATTTCGACTAGTGATTTCAGGAACTTCCCACCTTCTCCATTTAGTCATTTGAAGGGATCAGTTAGTAACACTGACACTGAATCATCAGTACCTACATGTTTTGACACTGAAAACACCATTCCTCTACCTACCTTCTGGGTTTTGGAGGTGCAGCAAAGGGTTCAACATTTCCATGTCAAAAATCCCTCGCCAATTTTAGAAACCCTCCAGGGAAGACTCTAGCCTGGTCATGAGGGTTGGGATTGGAGATCTCTCCGATTAAGACTCGAAGTGTCCACAAGAAGGTAGGGTAGACTCCATCAGCTACTTTTCTACACTCAGCTTCAACTTCAGACACGAGGGATCTTAGAGGCATGAAATCCCTAGAAAGGGATAAATCATGATCCTCCTCTCCCTTAACATCAGAGGGGTGGGAGGGTCCCATAAACTACCTTCTTTATGAAGACTCCTAGATATCAACAAGCCTGACATCATTTTTTTTCAAGAAACCTTGGTGAATGAAGAAAAGGCTTGGAAATTTCTTTACTCTCTCTGTCCTTCATGGATGGTTTGTGTTGTCATCTCTGTGGTGAAGTTGAGAGGACTTCTAGTTGCATGGAACTCCTTTATTTTTTATCTGGAGCCTTTTCTTTGTGTAGGTGGAATCATGTTAACAGGTACACATCTTCCGGATAATAAAAGTCTATCTTTTATCAATATGTATGGGTCTTGTTCTGGACATAAACTTTTATGGGATCGAGTACAAGCCAAAGGTCTACTAAGCATGGACTCGCTCATTCTAGTGGGGGACCTTAATTTTACCAATAGCTCTAAGGAAGTTTGGGGTGTCGGCGCAATTATAGATCCTCTGGCAGGATACTTCACAGATCTCTTTGCTAAACACCATTTAGTGGATGTTCAGTCGGCAAAACTGGTATTACATGGCGCAATGGAATATTTGGGAGCCAGACTATCCAAAAATAATTGAATAGATTTTTTGTTTCAGCTTCACTTCTAGTTGATACGGTTAGGTACAAATCGTGGGTAAAGTTTCCATTTGTTTCGGATCATGCACCTGTCATTTTTCAACTGGATTATGGACACAAGAAAATTGCATATCCATACAAATTTAACCCAGCTCATATGTGTGACGAGTCTTTTGGTGATCTTGTTAAATCAGTTTGGTGTTCTAATCAAGATTCTAGAGAGGAAGGTATGCAACACCGACTCATTGCCAAGCTCATCAAGTTAAAATCTCGGGTGAAAACTTGGATTTTAGAAAAGAAACAAAAGGAAGATTTACTCTATGAAAAAATAGAAGAAGAATATGCAGGTATATTACAATCAAGCCTCAGTATTGGTCATAATTCTAATCTAGATATCAGATTAAAATTTTGTGAAACCGAATGCAATAAATTATTGATGGAGGAAGAAGAACGGTGGCACCTAAAGACCAGGGCCACGTGGATAAAATCTGGGGATAAAAATACAAATTACTTCCATAGTTTTTCAAGTCACAGATGCAATAAAAAGTACTTGTGGGAAATCCAAGATGACGAGGGGCAGATTCACCGTGGCGAAGAAGCCATAAAAAGAGAAGCAAAGAAACACTTTAGATCCTTTTACAAAGCTTTGGAACTGAACATGATAGTTGAACAAGTTGATTTAGTGAGACTGTATCCTAGATTGGCCACGGCAAAAGACATCAATATTTTAGATTTTGTAGTTACAAAAGAGGAAATTTTCGAGGTGTTAAAAGGTATGACCAAAGAAAAAAGCCTGGGCCCTGATGGGTGGAATGTGGAATTTTACACTTCATATTTTGACCTGGTTGCTAATGATTTTCTACTAGCCATTGAAGAAGCTCGCCTTAAGGGTGATGTCATCAGATCACTTAACTCAACCTTCATTGCACTAATTCCCAAGGTGAATGGTCTTGCCACCTTTGGAGATTTCCGGCTGATTGCTTTATGTAATATCTGCTACAAAATCATTACTAAAATCATTTCCATGAGATTCAAGCCGATCCTATCATGCACACTTTCAGAGGAGAAGTTTGGATTCTTAAAAGGAAGACAGATTATAGATGCGATAGGAACTTCCCAAGAGTGTCTTCACAGCATTAGAGAAAAAAAACTGCAGGCACTAATACTCAAGATCGATTTAAAAAGATCTTATGACACGATCAGTTGGGACTTCCTCAGACTGGTTTTATTATAGTGTGTCCTTGGCCTTCCGACTACCAATTGGATCATGGGATGCATTACTTTGGCGACATTTGCAACTTTGATTAATGGTGAGCCATCGACCTTCTTCCACAGTGAAAAGGGACTCGGGCAAGGTTGCCCACTCTCACATTTATTATTTGTTTTGATCATGGAAGGCTTGAGCCTGGAACTTAAGAATAGACAAGAGGAAGGACTTCTGACCGGAATCAAGGTTTCCAAATACATTAAAATACTACATCTTTTATTTGTGGATGATGTCCTAATCATGACAAAAGCTTCCATAGAGGAATGGCGGGATATTAGCAATGTCTTTCATCTTTTTGCAGTGCAATGGGCCTTCATATCAATGTACAAAACCACTTTCTTGCAATTTGGTGTTAGTCAGCAAGTTCTTGATGATATTAAATCAAACTTTCAATATTAAATTCAGGATCTGGAGAAGGGATTCAACTACCTTGGATATTATCTAAAGATGGGTAGGTATAAAACTGAGGACTGGTTTTGGCTTTTAGAAAAATACGAAAAGAGAATTAGACACCGGTGCAATCGGTGGTTGTCTATTGGGGGTCACTTAGTCTTGATAAAATAAGTTCTTAAGAGTCAACCAGTGTATTGGTTGGCCTTATCAAACATACCTGTCACTATTCTCCATAAGATCCGTCAACTTATTTTTGGTTTCCTTTGGTTTGTCTACAAGAAGAAGAAAAGCTTCCATCTTTGCAGCTGGAACCTCATTGCTCATCCTGAGAATTTCGGGGGGTGGGGACCGAGAAACCTTCATTGTTTTAGCATAGCAATGGCAGCAAACACCCTTTGGAGGGCCTTGATGCACGATGGTATTTGGCGTCAGGTTTTAAAGTCCAAATATTTTTCATCTATCTCAGTGGATAGCTTGTTTCATATTGTCAGCACTTCTTAGACAAAAGGATCACAATCCTAGGCCCATTTATTAAAATATGTGCATATTCTTCTTCATTGGATTGCTTGGAGACTCGGTATGGGACACACTATTTTGATTGGTCGAGATCGCATCTTGGGTATGGGGGGGTCAGCCTTACTATCAGAGGAGCTTATTCAAGCAATCAACCGGAAAGGGATTCACTACATCTACCAGGAAACTAAGGATTCCCAAGCGAGACTAGTATCAACAAATTGGTACTCTGGAGAGGCGCTAGATCTAGCGGGGCCCCTTCTTATTGATTGGAAAATTTTCAGACGTGGCCTCATCAATTCTGGCATCCTCTTACACAATTTGTAATGTTTCTGACTTGGCTAGTCTAGGAAACACTACTAATGTGTGTGTAGGATCAAAGGTTTATAGCATATAAATGATCATACAAATAATAAACGTGACAAAGGGCTGCAAATTTTGTATTATGATATCTCTGTGGATTACAAAATGGTCGAATGCGGCTGAATAAACTGACAATACTCGACTAGATCAACAGACAAAGGATCTAAGCCAGAATACAAATAAGCAACTGCGGCTGAATAAAATAACAACACTTGGCTAGATCAAAAGACAAAAGGATCTTAGCCGGAATACAAATAAGTAACTAAAAGATAATACCCAAAATATGGGAGCACTATGGAATCAATGAAGAATGATGGAAGACCTGGATGATCTTCTCGGTGACTAGGGTGTGTCTTTCAACACCGAAATCATCCAACTGGTGTCTTCCTCCTGGAATACACTGAACTATCTCTCCTGAGATGCGCCTCTTCTCCTCAATGACAAGTCATAATCTGCATAATCATGAATTAGGTCATTGACCCTTCCTTTATAGCTTTCCAAAACCCTAAATCATGCTGAAACCCTAATTCACTGTTGACTTCCAAAACCCTAAATCACTGCTGAAACCCTAATTCACTGTTGACTTCCAAAACCCTAAATCACTGTTGAAACCCTAATTCACTGTTGACTTATATTTTTAGCTCATAATGACTTAAAAGTGCTTTTAACCCTTTTTAGCTCAATGTCACTTTCCGAATATAACACCTATGACTGGAGTGACCTCTAGTAACCCTGTTTACCCCTCTCTAGCCCTAGCTATAGTCTAATGGGACGGTTTAGACCATTAAGCCTCCTCTTTGGAGATCCTATTTGGAAAGGGACATTACAGTCCTCCCTTCCCGAAATTGCTTGTCCTCAAGCAATACCAGTCTAGGGTTCTGCAACACCTACTCACTCTCCCAAGTATCAACTTCTACTGGAAGCCCTCTCCATCTGATCAAACACTCTCTGATGACCCTGTTCCTCAGTTTCTACTCCCAGAACTCCAAAACCTCCTCCGGAACTAACTCCAACTATCCCTCCTCATCCAACAGGGGAAGCTCCTCTGATGTGCTAATAAATTGTCCCACTGCCTTTTTTAGGCAAGACACGTGGAACACATTATGAATCTTGCTCCCCTATGGAAGCTCTATCTCGTAAGCAACCTCGCCTACTCGGTGCATGATCCTATAAGGACCATAAAATCTGGGTTTGAGCTTCTCAACCCCACTCTTCTTCAGAGATGACTGTCTATAGGGTTGGAGTCTCAAGAAAACCAAATCTCCAACCTCAAAGTTGTGCTCTATCCTGTGCCCATTCGCACTTATCTTCTGTCGGTTTTGCATCATCTGCAAGTTCTCTTTCAACAACCTGAGGATCTCCTGACTCTCTATGATCCAATCCTTGGCCTTGGGAGCTTTGCTCTCCCTGAAGACCAAGTCTACCAAAGTGGGAGAATCATATCTGTATAATGATCGGAAGGGTGTCATACCAATAGACATGTGGAAGGTGGTATTGTAGCAATGTTCTCCTAAATGTAACCACTTTACCCACGTTCTATGTTGTCCTCCTACATAGTTCCTCAAATACCCTTCAACCCACTTGTTGACAATATCGATCTGCCCATCTGTCTGAGGGTGATAGCTAGTGCTAGGTGTTAACTCTATCCCCACCAACCGAAACAACTCTCTCCAAAATGTCCCTATGAACCGACTGTCCCTATCACTGACGATGTTCTTTGGCAACCCATGAATTCTGATGACCTCCCTGAAGAAAAGCTCGGATACCTAAACTACGTTGTACTCTGTCAGTATGGCGTAGAAGTGAGAAAACTTGGTCAATCTGTAGACCACTACATAGATACAGTCCTTACCCTAGACCTTGGGTAGACCGGTGATGAAATCCATAGATATACTCTCTCATTTCTACTCTAGAATGGGGAGTGATTGAAGTAGCCCTGCTGGAAGAGCATGCACTGACTTGTTCTATTGGCAAGTCACACACTCACTAACGTGTCTCATAACGTATTGTTTGAGGCCCTTCCATGAGAACCTCTCTCTGATCTGTTTGTAGGTTTTGAAAAACCCTTGATGGCTTGCTAGAGGTGAATCATGAACTGCATTGAGGATCTTCTTCTTAAGCCCTGAATTTGGCACCAAGTAGACTCTATCCTTGTAAAATATGACATCGTCAATGACCCTATACCGGTCATCCTATATCTGCCCATCCATCACCTCACAAGCAAACTTGTTCTTGGAATATTCCACTAACAAGTGGGATTTCCAATCTGTTGAAATCTTCATCAAAGAACATGTCGTAGATCTTCTCAATAGTGCATCGGCCACAATGTTCTTCTTCCCCTTGACACACTCTATGTCAAAGTTGAATGCATGTACCTTCATCACCCATTTCTGTTGGCGCTCACTGAGGTCCTTCTGCTCAAGAAAATACTTCAAATTGTTGTGATCGGTCTTGACCATGAATTTGTTGCCCACCAAATCTTGTCTGAACTTGGTCAAGGCATGCATGATTGCCAACATTTCCTTGTCATAAATGGAGTACAACCTCTCAGTTTGACTAAGATTTTGGATCTCGAATATAATGGGGTGTCCTCCCTGCATCAAAACTACCCCGATCCCTTCGCCGAATGCATCACACTCTAGTACAAATGGCAAGGTGAATTCTGGTAGTGCCAACACTGGACAAGTGCCCATGACTTCCTTCATGTGATCAAAGGCTACCTCTGATTTCTCAGTCCATATGAAGGCCCCATGCTTGGTAAGATCTGTCAGCGGTGCTCCAAGCTGAGAAAAACCCCGGATGAAACGCCTATAATCGCTGCACAACCTGAAGAAGCTCCTCAATTCTGTCACATTCTTGGGCATTCACCAATCCAGAATGGCCCTGATCTTCTCTTGGTGCACATGTACCCCCTGTGCACTGATGATGTGGCCTAAGTAAAGCAACTGTGTCATACCGAACTCACACTTGGACTCTTTGGCATATAATGATTGTGCCTCCATGATGCTCAATACCTCATCCAGGTGCCTCATATGCTCTTTCCATGACTGGCTATAGACCAAGATGTCGTCGAAGAAAACCAAGACTGATTTCCTTAACTAAACCCTGAATATATGGTTCATGCAAGACTGGAATGTAGCAGGTGCATTGGTTAGCCCAAATGGCATAACCAAGAACTTGAAGTGTCCAAAATGACATCGAAATGTCGTCTTCTCTATGTCCTGCTCTCGGATGTTGATCTGATGATATCCATAGCGTAGATCAATTTTTGAGAAGAAAATTGCCCCATGCAGTTCATCCATCAACTCGTTAATGTGTGGGATAGGGTACCAGTTCTTGATGGTTTTCTTGTTCAAGGCTCGGTAATCAATGTACATCCTCATGGTGCCATCCTTCTTCAGAACTAAGACAACTAAAGAAGCGAATGGGTTGTTGCTCAGTCTGATGTGTCCCATCGCCAACAATTCCTTGATTGTCTTCTCTATCTCATCCTTGAACCTCCTAGGATGATGATAGGGGGGGTGATCATAGGTTTGGCCCTCTCCTCCAACTCAATGGTGTGCTCAAACCCCCTGTCAGGTAGTCTCCCTGGTGGAATTGCCTCAAAGACTTGTTGATGTTGTCCCAATAAATTCTTGATCTCTGTATGGTATTGTTGTCAACCTTCTGAATCCTTCTTTGTAGTGATCAAGCATTCTGCGGCATATGCTACCTCCCCATGTCTAAATATCCTCTCCATCCTCTTGACTGAAACTGTCCTAGGTGCTCCTGTCGACATACCTCTTAGAACAACCTTCTTCCCATCCTGATCTTTGAATCCCATTTCCAAGGTTTGGTAGTTGGTAGTGATTTTTCCCAAGGTAATCATCCATTGAACTCCTAACACCACATCTGTGTCCGATAG
>ML778112.1:42286-54931 GCA_009831015.1 Picea engelmannii | reverse complement strand
CTGTATGCCTTCACCCATCCTCTCAAAGGCTCTATGAGTCCTTCTGTCAATAGCATGATCAGCCTGGGCTCTGATATATCTGTCACTGCCACGGCTACCCACTGAAACTTTGTGATGAACACCTCTACTGTGCCAGTTTGTCTCAAATGTGCTAGATCCCTGAAGTGTATCTTGGGATCCTTCCTGTCAAACATGTCCATGAGCCTATCTGTAAACTCCCTATAGGAGGTGATGCAACTGTGAAACAATGTCACCAGTCCATGATACCACCACTCGTGTGCCTCACCCTCCAAGTGTAAGGTCACGAAATTGATGGTCTCTGTCTCAGTAATTTGGTTGAGCTTGTAATATGTGTCTAGCTTCTGTACCCAATCTCTGGCGGTGTATTTGGACAATCCATCGAAAGAAGGGATGGTGAGTTTCCCAACTTTTCGGATGAAATCGAGGTTATGCCCCTGCTGTTGTTGTGGTCCTCCCCTCTACGGTTCTCTGGGGTAGTTCCTGAGTCCGAGTCCACAGTACTCGACTAAGGTCATGTCCTGATGGAAGTCACGACCCAATGCTGCGTACTCCCTCCTATACTTTGCAATGTCATCAGCATGAGTGGGTGGCCTCTGTGCTATCGGTGGCGGTGCTGCTAATGGGGGTGCCCTCTGGAAATTGGAAACAAGGGTCTGGGAATCCTACTCGCAAAGGTGTATGTGCGAGAGGGTGACTGGGGTCTACTGCCTGCTCCCGAGTTCCCCTGTGCTGCATGTGGGACTTGTGTATCTGGGGTGCCCACTCTATCCAATCTATCAACCACCTGTGCTAGGCTTTAGGAGTTATGCCATATTAAAGTATTTATATTAGAGTGAGGAAAGGTGCCCCCTAATATATTTATGGTTAGATATATTGAAAGGTCAAGTTTGCACAACATTTCTTCAAACCCAGTCCAAAAGGTTAGTTCCCTAGTGTTTATCACAGGTTACCCTAGTGTTTATCACAACAACATGCTTTGGTGTACCGATGACTTTTTCTTGGGTTATTAACCGGTGAATTTGACCCAAGCATAACAATGGAAAGCAAGACTAGGGATATCCTTCACAATCACAAATAGACATAATGAATTTCCAGCATCTTGGCACGTAAAGACAAAATCATTCTCGTAGATGCAATGCAGAGCAATCGTACATTAGCAATTGTTTGGGCACAGAGTCATCGTGGGACATTTATTGTTAAATATGATCAAAACATTTACCCTCTATTCTGTTGCGTTAGTGTTGATGCTTATGCTTGTAAAATCTAGGCAAGGACTAGCTTCTTTGCAGCTATTTACCTTGTTTTTCGTTGCCTTGAACCTATTTGTTTGTAATTACATTGGATGAAAACAATAGTAGAGAAAAGATGTAGGCTAAAGATTCTACAGAATGAAGATTTTTTCCGGGAATATTTGCCCGAAATCCGGCCACAAATTGTTGGATTCGTAGATTTAAGTGATTATTTATGTATAATCTAGGTGCCCTCGGAGTTTTTCAGCATGTTAAATCCATTTCTACATTCAAAAATAAATTTTGAATAACAAAAAATAATGATTCGTGTAAATTTATGTCGTTGAATTCCAACAAAAAAAAAAACATTTCATAGAACAGATAGCCAACACCCTTTAATCAAAATTTCAATTAATCATTTTACTAATTATATTAGAATATTGTTTTAACATAAATGTTCCATAAATAAATTTATTTTTTATTAGGATATTTTTTTACATAATTTTATTTTTTAGATGGACATTTTATATATAGATTCAATATTATATGTAAGAAATACATATTTATAGTTGTAGCAACTTGAGTTTGACAATGATGCAAACAAGTTCTATTTTTAAATTTTAATGTATTTGGAAGGGAAAGTATGCAACATCGCTTAAAGATCTATTTGAAAGGAAAAACAAGTTCTATTTTTAAATTTTAATGTATTTGGAAGGGAAAGTATGCAACATCGCTTAAAGATCTATTTGAAAGGAAAAGTATGTAATAAAAAAATAAATTTAACAATGATGCAAACAAGTTCCATTTTTAAATTTTAATGTATTTGGAAGGGAAAGTATGCAACATCAAAAAAGATCTATTTGGAAGAAAAAATATGCAATAAAAAAAAAAAATTATATTTGTTTAGTAATAATATACCATATCTATATACATTGACATAAGGAAATTAACACTTAACCATTTGACCTTATATATTTACCATTAATAAATTTTCATACCCATAAGGGCTAGCAAATACATGACTTAGCATTCTTGTTAGAGAAATCATGAAGTTGCTCCTCTCATAATTAAGGTGTCTCTCGTACGTTTTAAAATGACACCGCAATTTAAGGAGAAAATGCCGCATAAGCCACTTGACTGGACTCTTTCTTATATAAGAAAGTCATCACTTTGACTCCTTTTAAGCATTTTTTAATTATTTTTATCCATCATTATAATCAAACCTACCTTAACCCGTGGGAGCATGAAATAAAAAAGGTTAAAAACATAAAATAATCATCCCATACTATTTTAAATCGCTAAATAAGACATACCACCGAAATATGTTGGATTTTCCTCCCTATAATTATTACGTGCGTATAGGTTTCTACGCGTGCCTTTTTTTATTATTTGTTTTGGTTCACAATCTCAAAGACCTTTGTACTATGTGACGGACTATTCAAGGTCGTCGAGGATCTTCCAACTAAAAAGTAAGTCAAGGTCGTCGAGGAGCTTCCAACGAAAAACTAAGGTAAATACATACACCGTACGGCACTTATTTTCCCCACAAACAATATCCCACTCTATTCAACCAAATGATATCGAATAAAATCTTACTTTTCCTTATCAGTATAGGCGTTGGCTAAACATTCTACCTTTTGAGTTTTTTTGGCCGGAATTTGATGATGTAAACTTGGACAAAATCGCTTTTTCATGTTGTTTAAATTGTATTTCTGAATGCATAAATGGATTCAGCGCGCTGAAAAACCCCCGGAGCACTCGGATTATACAAACTTAGCCACTCAAATCTGCAGATCCAACCATTCATCACCGGATTTCAGGTAAAATCAAACAGAAAAAGTTATCGGAAAACAGCCAAAAAGTAGAACGTTTATACTATTGCATCAATATATAAACAATATATACCATTGATTTTGGTACAAATGGAATCAAATGAAATCTTACTTTACTTTCAAAGCGTAGGTACCCTCTTGAATGAGGAAGGACCATGGAACAAACGAAATCAAATGAAATCTTACTTTACTTTCAAAGCGTAGGTACACTGTTGAACAAGGAAAGACCATGGAACAAACAAAATCAAATGAAATCTTACTTTACTTTCAAAGCGCAGGTACACTCTTGAACAAGGAAGGGGTATATACATCGTCGGGTGATTCAACGAGGGTGTATCTACCACCACCGAAGTCAATTGGAGGTATTTACTAGGACAACTACATTATAAAAGTGGTTGATATAAGTCGGCCTCATTTTTATCTTTCCAAATAAATGGCTCATATCAGTGTATATCGACCATTTTTATAATGTGATTATGCTAATATTTTAGCATTTCAACTATTCATTGATACAATGAAAGTAAAGCCCTACTTAGAGCCCATAAAACAATTAAACCTTTGATGAAAGTAAATACCTAAATAGGAAGAGTGCACATTAAATCAATTGAGCCTATAGTAATTTGATTTGATGACATCGTCAGACTTTATGAACCATCATGAATTTCTTGGCATCGTCCTGCCAGAAAGATGGCACTAGAAGGCATTTCTCTGTAAATTTATTTTTCTGGGGTTTGCATGTAGCAAAGGAGGATAGGGACTGGAAGCGGTATCATCTGGACTATCAAAGTTTCGATCCACTTCACTATCAACATTCAGATTTACTTCCCTATCGGAATTCGGAACCACTTCTCTATTGAAGTTCATATCGACTTTCCTCTCGATATTCAGACTCACTTCCTTATCTAAAACAATTACAAACAAAAACAAATCTATTGTAACCTCAAACCTGGGGTTTTGCAAGAAGCACATGATGATAGGGCTATCAAGCACTATCTTCTACAAAACAATTAGACACAAAAGAAAATAGATGGACATTAATGCTATATAACTCTTATTAATTTTAAGATGTGAATTTCTAAAACGTACAGGAAATGATTATTGAATGGCATCTTTCTTGAATTTCTAAAACGTAAAGGAAATAGATTATTGAATAACATATTAAGAATTCAACATATGGATATTCTAGCATAATTAGTTTTTTAATATTTGAATATAGTGAGCGATGACAAAATGAGAAGCAAAGAAGATAATACAGAGAAGACGAAATTGGAAACAAGAATGAGCGGAGCACAATTCATTAAGGGAAAATAGCTGAGCTAAATAAGCTTCAACAAATCAAGAAAATGAAGAAACAATTGTACAGTTGGCCAGGACAACTGGTAGTGTATAGTCACGTACTGTTGAGGTTACATATATAACTAACACTCTCTCTTAAACTCAACAGTTACAAACATCAACACTGATAATGCCCAAGTGTTATCTCTAAAAATCAAAAACAGATTTTCCTAGTGTCTTCGTAAAAATGTTTATGAGCTGATCTTGTGAGCCACAAAATTGAAGTGCAATGTCACCATTATTGACTAGCTCATGTATGAAGTGAAAGTGAGTGCCAATATGCTTGCTTTTCTTGTGAAACACATGGTTTTTGGATAAAGCAATTGCTGAAGTGTTGTCACAGAAGATAGGAGTTGGCTCATTTTATGTATGTGACATATCATTCAATAGTCTTCTCAGCAACGTAACTTGACAGGAAGTTGAGGTAACAACGACATACTCTTCCTCTGTAGAAGATATTGAGATAATGAGTTGCTTCTTTGATGCCCAAGAAATCAGGTTTGTGCCCAGGTTAAAAGCATGTCCTGAGGTGTTTTTCCGATCATCTAGGTTGCCTACAAAATCATTGTCTGTGTAACCAGAGAGATGATTATCATTAGACTAAGTGTACCATAAGCCAAAATTGAGAGTGCCTGCAACATATCTCATAATCCTTTTCGTCATCTTCTAGTGAGAATCTTTGGGGGATTCCTTGAACCTAGAAACCAAGTTGGCTGCATACATAATACCAGGCCTAGTTGTTGTAAGATACAACAAATTTCCTACTAAACTTTTGTATAGGGTAGAATCCACGGGCCTTCATCTTGCTTGCTCAATTTTGTGCCTAGGGGTATAGGATTTCCTGCTGGATTGGAGTCTTCCATGCAGAATCTTTTGATGATGTATGTTGCATACTTTTGCTAACTAAAAAAAAATGCCTTTGGTTGATTGGTCAACCTCAATCCCCAAAAAATATTTCATTATGCCAAGATCTGTCATCTCAAACTCAGATTGCATGGCATGTTTAAAACTAGTTAACTCAAGATTTCCAATATATATCATGTCATCAACATATAAACATACAATCAGAATTTTATCGTGTTGATCAGTTTTGGTGTATAGAGTTGGCTCATTTTGGCTTCTGTTGAAACCACTCTTGATTAGGTAAGTGTCAATTTTGTTGTACCAAGCTCTTGGAGCTTGTTTTAATCCATACACGACTTTCTTCAACATATACACTTTGGCTAGCTTCTCTTTGAATTCAAATCCAAGTGGTTGATCCACGTAGACCTCTTCTTCTAAGACACCATTCAAGAAAACTGACTTGACATCTATCTAGTGTACTTTCTATTTGTGTTGAGCTGTTATGGCTAAGAGAGTCCTTACAGTGTCCAACCTTGCTACTGGAGCAAAAGTTTCAACATAATCAATACCTGGTTGTTGTGAGAATCCTTTGGAAACAAATTTTGCCTTGCGTTTTTCAATCTACCCCTTTTCATTAAGTTTTTTTTTGTAAACCCACTTGACACCAATACTTTTTTTGTGTCTGGGTAGATCAACAAGATCCCAAGTCTTATTCTTCTCAATGGAGTCAATATCTTGGTTCATGGCTTGAACCCAATGTGGCTCTTTAGTCGCCTCTTTAAAATATGTAGGTTGACATGACATTAATGCAAAAATATTGTGTTGATCAATATCATCCAACTGCTGATGGATTTCTCTCAAGTTTTGAGTTCTTTGATTTTGAAGTTCAGAGTATGAATTTTTGCTTGAAGTAGAATTGTCCTGAGGACTTTCATGTTGTTATTTTACCTACAATCTTGGAAGGGCAGGTCGATGTGTTTGTTGTCCTGGTTTTATGTTTTTTCAAGAAGTAGCAGTAATGGATTTTGACCGTCCATAGGACGATTTTCAGACTCACTCCAGAACTGATTTTCAAGAAATTTGACATCTTTGTTGAGAATTAGTTTCTTTGAAATCGGATTGTAGAGTCTATAGGCTTTGGATGTCTCATTGTAGCCAAAAAAAATGCATTTCTCACTTCTATCATCAAGTTTCTTCCTCAATTCAAAATGTATGTGAGTGAATGTTATGCATCCAAATGTCCTAAGATGAGCAACACTTAGCTTTGTCCCACTCCATGCTTCTTGATGGACCTTCATCTTGAGACTGGTGGTTGGAGATCTATTCAAGAGATAAACTAAGCGTGCTACTGCTTCATCCCAAAATAGATTTGACAGACATTTATCTCTGAGAAAGATTCTTGCCATGTTCATTATTGTCTGATTTTTTCTTTCAGCCACTCCATTTTGTTGTGGAGTATACCTGGTTGTAGTTTGCATGATGATGTCTTGCGATTTGTTGAAATTTGCAAATTATTTTGAACAATATTCTCCGCCTCCATCTGACTTGAGAACTTTGACATATTTTCCACTCTATTTTTCAACTTAAACTTTGAATTCTTTGAACTTTGCAAAGGTTTCATACTTGTGTCTAAGAAAATAGATCCAAATTTTCGTACTAAAGTCATCCATAAATGTTAGGAAATATATGCTACCACCTATTGACTTTGTTTTCATTGGTCCACATAGGTCAGTGTGAACCAACTCTAAGTGTTGTTTGGCCTGAGTGGAGGACTGTGGAAAACTTGTTCTTTTATGTTTTCCAAGAATGCAAGACTCACATGGGGAATTTTTCTCTTTAAAGATAGGTAGACCTTTGACCATGGAGTGCTTTTGTAGAAGGCTTAGACTCTTAAAGGGTAGATGTCCAAATCTTGCATGCCAAACCATAGTTTCATTGGGGGTGGATGCACTTTCTGCATATGATTGGATCAGATTTGCAATTCTGAGGGTCAGGGGAAACATTCTATTCCTAGTCATGTGGATTTCAAAAATCAATTTTCTGTTGGGGTTTTATCATATATCCTACATGATGCACCTTCAAAAAGTACCTTATAGCCATGTTCAATTAGTTGTCCTACACTTAACAGATTATGTTTCAGATATGGAACATGATAGACATTGTTTATGTCTTTCTTTACATTTTGCTTAGTGAGAATAGGTAGAGTTTATTTTCCTTGAACTTTGACTAAAGAATCATTTCCAAGTGTAATATCAGATGAAATAGAAGAATCAATGCATGAAAGTAAATCTTTGTTACCTTTCATGTGATTGTTTCATCCACTGTCCAGCAACCAGAGATCTTTATGTTGTTCTTCAGTCTTGTGGCATGAGAGAAACATACCATCTGAGGTTTCTCCTTCATGATTTGAGACATGTTCTCTACCTGAGAGCCGATCTGCTTGCTTCTTCCAACATTCAGATCCATAGTGCCCATACTTTTTGCAGTAATAGCATTGTATGCTTGATTTCTCATTTGATCTTCTCCCTCTGCCTCTTTGCGGATGAAAATTCTGATTCTGGTTCTGTTGTTTGTGACCTTGGAAATTCTGATTCTGGTTTTGTTGTCTGTGACCTTCACTTGAGTGATTTGTACTTGGACTTCTCCCTCTTCCTTGGTGACCTCTGCCTCTGCCTTTGCCTCTCCCTCTGCTGAAGGAGAATAGATTCTTGAAGGCATTGATTATTGACTCATCTTCGAGATGTAGTCTGGTCTCATGTGTCAATAGAGAGCCCATTAATTCATATGTTGAGAAATTTGATAGATCCTTGGATTCAAGGATGGTTGTAACAACCATTTCGAATTTCCTTGGTAGACTTCTGAGGACTTTCTCAATGATTCTTTGATTAGGGATGGCTTCACCAGTCAATCTAATATGGTTTACAATTCCCATGACTCTGGTCATAGATTGATTAACGTTTTTAGAGTTTGTCATTTTTAAAGTCTCAAAATGCATCCTCAAGGTCTCCAACTTGATTGTTTTGACCCTGTCATTTCCTTGGTAAGTTGATTTAAGGATGTCTCAGGCCTGTTTTGAAGTAACAATGTAACGCCCCATATTTTGACCTTACATAGTTAAAACTTTTGTTTTACTCATCTTAGTAATTCATTTCCTAGTAACTAATTGGACTTAGTTAGATTGATATAGACATTTGAGATGTGTATATCTGGACCTATTTATGTGTTTCATATTAATATTTATTTGTTATATATTCATAAGGATGATAGTTATGAGAATTGTTCAAACATGCAAATTTAAATGTGGAATTTGCATATATGAGTACTAGTTCAAATTATGTTGTGAATGTATAACACATGCAAGGCATGATAAAAATAAAAACACTTTTTCTTAATTAACATCAATACATATATGAATTCTTATATGGAATTGTGATGTATATGCATGTATATGAGTTATTGGTAAACTAAGCTACATGTTGTTGAGCTATGTGATAGCCAAATGACCATAGTCTTGAGGTAACTTAGATGTCATAGACATCAAGAAGATAACATATGATACAAGTTCTACTTATTAATTAATTTATGTTTAGAAATATTGCTATGATCCATGGTAAGTGTGGTTTTGACATGACACACAACTTGCCCGTAGTGGTTGTTTTATGACGTGACTCTAAGAACAATAGTTGCATAATATGGCTTGATGTAGGGTGTTGACCCTAGTTCTATAAGGAGGGGTGGAGGTATTGCCCACCATTTATCCTCCGAAACCTAGAGTCGTGGGAGGGTTGTGTGAAGTCACGCTCCCCTAGATGTGTGATGGTGACTGTTCGTTTCCTGTTGGGGAATTTTGGTCGAGATGTATGACAATTCCACTTATGAGTTCTATCTGGAGTTAGGTCAATATAGTTGACGCTCCAACTTAGTCCAGCAGAGAAAATGATAGGATGAAAGATGGAAGTAGGTTAAGAAGGAAGGATGCTTCGATTTTAGTTGAGAATACTGATTGGGGATTAGATATGTCACTATTGTTTACTCACTTTGTTCCTACCATGTTTAAAACTCTCTTTTGATTTCCTATTGATACTTTAGGTGTGATAATGAGTTATTGATGAATTGGTGTAATTTTTTTCGTTAAGATTATTAAATGATGCATTACTTGATATAATGTCTTGCATGTCTTGGTGTGATTATATAAGAACTATGCACTAGAGGTAGTGATTGTTTATCGTTAGTACATGCATGAGATATCTGTCTGCTAGCTATGCACACATACCCTACACATGTACACTAATACAATTAATTAATGTATTAATTATTAAACTAGATTATTAACTATTTAATCAAATGTTTATTGACTATGTAAATTATATTGCCTACAAAATGTATAGAAGCATTAAATGTCTTCTTTGACTTTGATTGATGGTTGGTATGATGAATTAAATTAGCATGGTGGGTTGTTATGTACATTTTGGGGAAAATGATCAAATTGCATTTATTAGCTAGCATGAGAAGAAAGACTTTGCATTTTATTTATTGTTGTTTAATGCAAATCATTTTAGTTTTAGTTTTATTTTAATATTTTCCCAAAAATCTAGATAAGGGAGGTTGATGGATAATAATGAGGGTGGTTGAGGAGACTTAGGGAAGGATGTATGGAAACTTGTTAAATAGGAAGGAGAAGTGGTGGCAAGGAAGCATTGGGAGGTTTGAGCATGATGAGAGGTTGTGAAATTCTTGGAAGATATAATTATTGTGATAGTCTTATTAGAGCATATTTGCTTTACTTTTCTTGGGTTCACGGGCATAGAGGGCTAAGAAACCGAAAGGTTTCTTGGATCTAGGAAGTCGACTATGCTCCTAGTTGGCTGAGAGGATTCCGTTGTTTCCCTCTGGGCAAGTGTGAAAAGAATGCTTGGAAGCACTCTCCTACTACTAGCAGAACTACATTGCAACTGATGAGCTTCAGCAAATCATGGAGGAGGTATTTTTCAGTGGTATTTTGTTATACGTTTATTTTAAGTTTTAAATATTAGAGTTAACATATTACTGAATCCATCATATTATTAATATCATTGAGCAAATGTAAAAGAGTTGTGGAAATGGAAATCAATGAAATTATGTTGAAACAAAGTTTTTATTGCATATGTATTTAATGCGTGATTAATTGTCTAACATCTTGGAAGAGTGCTACATTTGGTATCAAAACACGATTTCAAAACTGAAACCACATATTAGATGTAACAACCTTCACTTAAAAGACGCATAGACAAAATGAACTAAGGATTAAATCTTCTTACTTTCTTATTTACTAAAAAAAAAATGATTTATTTTATTTTAATTTATATCAAAATTAAAAAAAATAAAAATAAAAATTATAATTATATTAAGATGTGATCATGCCATTCAAATCAATCCAATGCAAGAATAAGCAACATATTTAAATAATGCAAAGTGGCCAATTAAAAAAAACACTTTTATTATTGGTCATCAACATTGAAGTGTGACATGATTGTTTTAAGACAATCATATTAATATACAAATAGTTATATGCTAATAAATAAATAGTTATATATTAATAATATGGCAATTTTGCTTGATTCATCAAAATTTCCAGACAAGGTTAAATAGAAAATCCCGTAAACCATTTTAAAATATATTGTAGAATCCCATGTGCCAAATATAACTAATATGAGTTACATTTTACACCAATTGTATCAACATCACAGTAAACAGGAAATCCAAGGTCAGTGAAAAAAAAAGATTCTTCAATTTGTTGTGTACCCACTTTTCCATGGATTTGTCAAAAAGATAAAGATAATGTGAAAAAAAATAAAATTCCTTTTATCAAATCGACTTGGCAAGCCAAGTTGACATGTTTAACAATCACTTACTTTCTTAAAATCAAATCGATTTTTTTTTTAAATCCAGCAAAACAAGAAAATTAAAAATAATAATAATATTTTAAAGTTTAGTTCTAGAGTCATTGCAAGACAGGAAAAGTAGAGTCTACATGTTTCGATATTGTGACCAATAAACATATAAACACATTGAATATACATTCTTTCAACTCCAAATTCTGAAAACCCTTTGATCTTCATCTCTCCGTCGAAATCTAATGACACCATATGAGACACCCAGAGTTTCTTTTATGTCATTATGAGCATTTGTGATGCGCAAGAGTACAACCGGCTCCTCAACCATCGTTCAGGTACCCCTTGGTGGAGGAGACATCATATGATTGTGAACTAGATCTTTCTGCATTTTTTTTTATCTCTCTAACTGTGCTTTCCTCTGACGCTTTCTCTATGCAACATTCTAGCCTTTTCTTTCCAACAAAACATTTCGAAATAGTTAGTGGTGCGAAATCCTCATCTTTGTCGATCAAATTCAATGGGAAAGAAATAATTTATGATGCCAAAATCCATAGCAAACTGAATCAAAACCATGGAGGCACTCCAATCCCTTTGAAACCCTCACCCACATCTGTTGCAGAGAAAAGGTGCCCGACCAAGTAAGAATGAGAACATATGGCGAGGGTTTTGTTAATAGGTTTGTTTATTATGGAAATTTTGAGTGAAGGAACGTAGGCTTCAGACCTATCCATACATTCAACCCACGTACCTCTCTCTTGTCTATGCCACGTTCACAATACAATTCAAGTGTTATGGATGTATGTTTAAAAAATACAAATTTAAAATTAAAATTTAAAGATTATAAAAATTAATGTTATAATTTATTGTAATATTAAAATTAAGATTTAAAGATTATAAAAACTAATGTTATAATTTATTGTAATATTAAAAAATAATAATAAAATTAATTTTATTTATTTTAAAAATTCACAAAACAATCTTATAGGATTAGTAATCTCTTCCAAACCTCCTCATCACTCATTTAGGGTGGCCCAACCAATCATAAACCTGAAATTATGATTCTTGAAACACATATTGTAGATGTATATACAAATCATGGTGTTGCCATTTTCAATGAGTTTTCAATGGAAAATGAATATAATACTTTTATTGACAGAAATAAAATATATTTTCATATATATTTTTCTGGACTACATTTCCTTGACCAATTTTATATTGGATTAAATGGCCAAAGGTGATATGATGGCCATCTATGCCATACTGAGAATTTTAAAGCTACTCATTAAGTTTGAAGATAAACATTTATTATAGTGACACCAACATCAACTAGTAACTAGTAGAGCAAAACCTGAGATAAATATTTATATAAACATGAGCATCAATGAGCATAGCAAAAACCAATGGATGTGTATTCAATGACTTGACTTCGTCTATCGTCACGTCACATTTTTTTAGTGAAGTTTTCGAAATCAACTTAATGAGGGTTCATTCACATATCTTGTAGAATTTTTT